>CAMTDV010000230.1:17810-34485 GCA_947069175.1 Scalesia atractyloides
CATTATACATATATCAATGTTCATATATTCAAATCATTTTCATACTCTCATTATTCAAAGATTTTGTTGCAATTTTCAAATCTCATCAAAGTAAGTTCTGCGACGGGCATGTAGTAACTGGAAGGGTACAAGTACCGGTAGTCGGAACGTCCTGTCTAGGTTGGCATTCGTATAAATCCAATATAACGGACCAGTTTGCCTACCTGGGGACCAACGATGAGAGTACGAAGGACCTATTAGGCCAAAGCATGCCACACCAAACGTCGTTCGAACTAACCCACTTTGAGGTGTCACCGTGTCTACACCTGGACACATTCCGAATACCATACGTTGTATACATATTTCTCGATTTTCTCCGGGTTTTAGTGTACGCAACTAGGCTAACACATGCGAACCATATGAAAAACCCGGTATTCATGGGGGCCCACATGATTACGAAGGTGAAGTATGGCGGCATGTAGGGCCTAATGGCGAGCAAAGCCCAAGACATCCTATGGATGTAGTAGATTTATTTTTCTATAATTATTTTATGAATGTTCATTCCTATGCGACCCATGAACCCAAAAACATTCAACTCATACTCTTGACATGTATTCCTTGTAGATGTTTTCTAACCTTGCCCGTAGGAAGATGAGAGCAGGAAAAGCACGCGAGCGCATGGCTGCCCTAATCGCTCAACAAATGGCTGCCGTAATACCCAACATTGTAATCCAAGTCCAACAAGCACTTACCGCTATCCTGTCAATCAAGAAAATCAAAACGTTATCAACTCTTCCCCAAATACCACTAAATGCACCTACAAGCATTTCAAATCATGCGACCCTCCAAAATACAAAGGGACTGAAGGCGTCACCGCTCTCCTCCATTGGTTTGAAGAAATGGAGAACACTTTTCTAAATTGCGATTGGCCCGATGATCGCAAAGTGCGATATGCTACCGGTCGTTTATATGGAATAGCACTTACTTGGTGGAATACAGAGAAGGCCAAACGAGGTGTTGAAGATGTTATGACTTTAACTTGGAATGAATTGAAGGAAATCATGACCAGACGATTTTGCCCAAGGAGCGAAATCAAGAAATTAGAAGATGAATTTTATTCGTTGAAGCAAAAGGAAGGAGACCACACCACGTACAACAAAAGATTCCTCGAGTTACATCAAATGGTTCCCAACATGTTCACTCCCCTCTACCGTTTGATCGAGCACTACATTCGTGGTCTTCCATCAAAGATTCAAGACTCTGTAATAAGTACCACGCCTGCAACCTTGGAAGCGGCAATGCAAAATTCATGATGTTTATATGTTTCATGTTTACTTTCACACCCAATATTATGCAAGCACTCTCACAAGTACATGTTAATATGCAATGCTCATAATAGTTCATATCCTCATAACATGTCATACCTATGAAAGCACACACCTCACGATTTCCATGATTTTTGCAATGTTTTCGTATTTTTCAAATCACATCAAAGTGAGTTTTCACGACGGGCATGTAGTAACTGGAAGGGTACGAGTACCGGTAGTCGGAACGTCCTGTCTAGGCTTGGCATTCGTATAAATCCAAAAATAAAGGACCAGTTGCCTACCTGGGGACTAACGATGAGAGTACGAAGGACCTATTAGGCCAAAGCATGCTATACCAAACGGCGTGTGAGCTAACCCCACTTTGAGTTGTCATTGTGTCTACACCTGGACACCCTCCGACCATACATCTTGCAATCATGTTTTTTTTTACAATTTTCATTCGGGTGGTGCGAGTGGTAACCGCGACACCAATGTGAATCCTACAAAGCCCAATAGTCATGGGGGCCCACATGACTACGCAGGAAATGGTATGTGGGACATTTGGAGGCCCAAACATGAGCAAACCCAAGACATCCTATGGATGTAGTTAAATTATTTTCAGTTATGTTGTTTTCATTCTTTTTACGACACATGACACCTAGGAACTTCTAGAACTCACAATCTTCCTACATATGTTCCTGTAGATGTCGGCTAGACAATTACGTGGAGGTAGAAGGTCAGGGAAGTCAAACGAGCACTTGGCCACGCAAATTGCTAAACAAATGGCCGCAGTGCTTCCTGACATCGTGCTACAAGTTCAGCAAGCCCTTACCGCTAATCCCATCAACCCTCCCAACTAAGAAGACCAAAGCGTCGCCAACCCTCCTCCCAAAACCCCCAAATGCACCTACAAACACTTCAAGTCCTGCGATCCCCCAAGGTATGAAGGGACTGAAGGTGTCACCGCTCTCCTTCATTGGTTTGAGGAGATGGAAAACACCTTTCTCAATTGCGACTGTCCCGAGGACCGTAAGGTACGTTACGCGACTGGAAGATTGTTTGGGGTAGCCCTTACCTGGTGGAACACGGAAAAGGGTAAGCGAGGCGTTGAAGATGCCATGGCCTTAACATGGGAAGAGTTAAGGGAAATCATGACGAGACGCTTCTGCCCAAGAAGCGAAATCAAAAAGCTAGAAGACGAGTTTCACGCATTGAAACAAAAGGAAGGAGACCACACTTCATACAATAAGAGATTTCTCGAGTTGAACCAGATGATCCCCAATCTGTTCACCCCATTATACCGCCTAGTCGAACACTACATTCGAGGCCTCCCCTCGAAAATCCAAGATTCTGTTTTAAGCACTTCGCCTGCAACACTTGAAGCCGCAATGGAGTTAGCTACGGAACTCACTGAAAATCGCATTCGAAACGGAAAATTCAAAGATGAGAAGAAGAAAACACCTATTGAGACCCCAATTCCAAACCACCCAGGTTCATCCTCGAAGTTTGCTGGTAAGAGGAAGCGAAATGGCAAGAACTTTGCCGTCACCCAAACCAACCCTCCCATCACTGCTGCACCAATCACCCAAGTTGCCCCACCAGCCGCACCATTCAAAAGGCCATACACTGGCCCACACCCAAAGTGTAACCGTTGTCAATACCATCACCCTCCTGAAAACCCCTGCCAACATTACACCAGTTGTGGTCGTGCGGGTCACACCATACAAACCTGCCGTACCCTTCAGCGATTAAACCGCAGTCAACCTCCAACCCAAACCCAAAATCAAATGGTGGGCCAAGCCCAACAACCCTTACTTCTACCAGCTGCATCACTCGCAGCCCAACCTTACTACCAACCCAACTACCCCATGATGCAGCCCATGCGAGCCTGTTTCAATTGTGGAGACCCAAACCACTTCAGGAACACTTGCCCACGCCTGGTGAACATCATCCATGCCCAAGCTCAAGCAAACCCGGTAAACCCAGCTAACCAAGCTCCTCCACCTGCTAGAGGAAGAGCTTTCAATATCAACGCCAACCAAGCCAGGGCTGACAACAATGTGGTCAACGGTACGTTTCTCATAAATGGTAGTTATGCATCCATATTATTCGATACTGGTGCGGATAAGAGCTTTGTGTCCTTAGAATTCGAATCTATCCTCGACCAACCTCGGGTTAATCTCATTGAATCTCTGATGGTAGAATTTCCTGACGGAAAATCCACTTCATTAAATTCTATTATACGCGATTGTACTCTCACCCTAAATGATCACGATTTCCCAATTGATCTCATTCCTATGAAATTGAGAAGTTTCGATGTTATCATCGGCATGGACTGGCTCAGCCAGCATCACGCTGAAGTGGTGTGCCATGAAAAATTCATTCGTATTCCGCTCGCTGACGGTCAGACACTACGTATCTTTGGGGAAACCCCTTCGAAAGGACTCAAATTGATGTCCTATCTTCAAGCCCGAAGTTATCTCCGCAAGAACTACGTCGCATTTCTAGCTCACGTTGTCAAGAAGGGAGGCAAGGAGAGAAAGCTTGAAGATATTCCAATTGTGAAAGAATTCCCGCAAGTTTTTCCCGACGACGTTTCAGGACTTCTTCCTGTGAGAGAAGTCGAATTTCGAATCGATCTTGTGCCTGGCGCTACACCGGTCGCAAAATCCCCTTATAGGTTAGCCCATCCGAGATGCAAGAGTTGGCCAGTCAACTGCAAGAGTTGACTGACAAAGGATTCATACGTCCTAGCTCACCGCCTTGGGGTGCACCTGTTCTTTTTGTGAAGAAGAAAGATGGAACGTTTCGCATGTGCATTGATTATAGAGAACTCAAGCGGTTAAGAATCGCTATCCACTGCCTCGCATTGATGACCTTCTAGACCAACTTCAAGGCACCACCTGTTTTTCCAAAATCGACCTTCGTTCTGGTTATCATCAGCTTAGAGTGTGCGAAGAAGATATCCCAAAAACCGCCTTCCGAACTCGTTATGGTCATTACGAGTTCATGGTTATGCCCTTCGGTTTAACCAACGCCCCCGCTGTCTTCATGGATTTAATGAATAGGGTATGCAAACCCTACCTCGATCGTTTTGTCATAGTCTTCATCGACGACATTCTTATCTACTCCAAGTCAAAATCCGATCATGAGCGACACCTTCGACTCATTCTTACACTCTTAAGGACTGAAAAGCTTTACGCTAAGTTCTCAAAAGGCGAATTCTGGTTAGGGGAAGTACAATTCCTTGGTCATATTGTCAATGACAAAGGGATTCATGTCGATCCTTCAAAAATCAAGGCAGTACAGGAATGGCAAGCGCCACGTACTCCTACCGAAGTTAGGTCATTTCTTGGTTTGGCTGGTTATTACCGATGTTTCATTGCCAATTTTTCCCGTATCGCTGTACCGCTCACGGCCTTGACTCACAAACGAAAACCCTTCATTTGGGGTCCTAAGCAAGAGGAGGCCTTCCAAACTTTAAAGCAAAGGCTTTGTGACGCACCTATCCTTACACTCCCTGAGGGTTGCGATGACTTTGTGGTTTATTGCGACGCATCAGGGCAAGGACTAGGCTGTGTGTTGATGAAAAGAGGAAAAGTAATAGCCTATGCCTCTAGGCAACTCAAAGTTCATGAGAAGAATTACACCACCCATGACCTGGAACTTGGAGCCGTTGTGTTCGCTCTCAAGATATGGAGACATTATCTTTACGGTACCAAGTGCGAAATATACACTGACCACAAGAGTCTCCAACATATCTTCAACCAGAAAGAGTTGAATATGAGGCAACGAAGATGGGTCGAACTCCTCAATGATTACGACTGTGAAATACGGTACCATCCTGGCAAGGCAAATGTGGTGGCCGATGCACTCAGTCGAAAGGGATATGCGAACTCTATTCGTCTTCTATGTTCGCAAATCATAACCGATATCAAGGATCGAATCCGGGCAGCGCAACATGTTTCTGTAACAGAAAATGACGTACGCGATGAGCTGTCATGTGGAGCTGAACTCAAAATTGAAACCAAATCCGACGGTATTCTATACTATTTAAACCGCATATGGATTCCTGATCGCGATAACCTTCGTGATTTCCTCATGAATGAGGCACACAAAACACGATACTCTGTACACCCAGGAGCCGATAAGATGTATCAAGACCTACGATACACCTACTGGTGGCCTGGCATGAAAAAGGACATCGCTGTTTTTGTTTCCAAGTGCCTTACCTATTCCAAAGTGAAAGCTGAACATCAAAGACCTTCAGGACTTCTAGTCCAACCCGAAATACCTGTATGGAAGTGGGAAAACATAACCATGGACTTCATTACCGGTTTACCTCGCACCTCCAGTGGGTATGACACCATATAGGTAATAATCGATCGTCTTACAAAGTCATCTCATTTCATTCCGATTCGTGAGGACTTCAAGAACGAGAAGTTAGCTCGTATCTACATCAGCGAGATCGTAAGCCGTCATGGTGTACCACTAAGCATCATTTCAGACCGTGATGGCTGTTTCACTTCACGAACATGGCGAGCCGTACAAACCGCTTTGGGTACACGGTTAGACCTCAGTACCGCCTTTCACCCTTAAACTGATGGTCAATCTGAACGCACCATCCAAACCCTTGAAGACATGCTACGAGCATGTGTCATAGACTTCAAAGGGAACTGGGACGCTCATCTACCGTTAGTCGAGTTTTCGTACAACAATAGCTATCATTCAAATATCGGCATGGCTCCTTTCGAAGCTTTATACGGTCGTAAATGCCGATTTCCAGTATGCTGGCACGAAATTGGTGAAGCGCAAATCACCGGACCTGAATTGATTCAAGAAACAACCGACAAAATCCTTCAAATTCGAAACAACCTTCTAGCGGCTCAAAGTCGTCAAAAGAGTTATGCTGACAAACGACGAAAGCCCTTGGAGTTTGACATTGGTGATCAAGTACTTTTAAAAGTATCACCGTGGAAGGGAGTGGTTCGTTTTGGCCAGAAGGGCAAGCTAGCACCGCGCTACGTAGGACCTTTCAAGATACTCGAAAGAGTAGGTCCTGTAGCATACAAGCTTGATCTACCAGAAGAGCTTGACAGAATTCATCCCACATTCCACGTATCAAACTTGAAAAAGTGCCTCGCCGACGAAAATCTCAATATTCCTCTAGAAGACATTCAAGTCCATGAATCGATGCACTTCGTTGAAAGACCAGTGGAAATCATGGATTTCGGCGAGAAGCTTTTAAGGCAAAGTCGTATTCCAATCGTAGGGTACGTTGGGAGTCAAAACAAGGACCCGAGTTTACTTGGGAACGTGAAGACTCAATGCGCGAAAAATACCCGCATCTTTTTCCAGTTGCAACTACTACTTAAATTTCGGGACGAAATTTCTAAAAGTAGGGGATACTGTAACATTTGTGTAAATCGGGTTTCGAAAACCCGCCCCTTTTATCAATCATAGAATAATTTGTTTTCGTGTTTAGATATTTATTTATAATGGTTAAATTAAATGTATAAAAATAAATTTATAAAATTTAAAGATTTAATCCATTAATCAAGAAAAACAAATTAACTAATTAATAACTATTTATAATAATAAAAACAAACAAGGAAAAGCAGTTTTAAAAATGAATGGGTGAACCGGGAGTCGAACCTGAGTTCCCCCAGCCATACGCACGTAACAAACACCGCCACACTACACGCACCAGTTGCATTTATGTTTGAAACTTAAAACCTTTATTTAGAAATGGAGTAAGAACCTGCAAACCGAATCCATCACCACGCGCTTTCCTTCTTCTTTTAAATCTTTCCATAAGTGTTTTTGGTAACAGAAATTTGTCCGGCTGTCTTCGCCTCAGCAATTTCCAATCACTGAAACAATTTTCCAAGAACAGAATCGAAACACCCCTCTTGCTCACCTATAAATACTGGACCATGATCCCACTCTCAACTCACTCAATTCACCTTGAAACTTCCTCTGTTCAAACGAAATTTCTCCATCGCCGGAGTTCCCTTCTCGCTGGAATTCAATTCGCACCGGAACCCAAGTCACCATCGATTCAGTTAATCGGTAGACCCTCAACCTTTTATTTTTCGAATTCTATGAAATTGATTTATTGAATAGAGGTTTGTTTGAAGCTTTAGGGCGGGTATGATTCTGGGTAAAAATTTAAATTGAAGAAGACAAAGCAAAACTCGTGTTTTATATATTTAAATTACAAGATTCAACCAAGTTAGACACGCAGTCCAGTGGTGGACTGTGTGCAAATATACCCGCATGTCACACGCTCGAATCTGTGCACACCTACCGGCCCGATCATTTTCAAACCTTTTTAACACTGATCACTTATGCAACAACCCAGTTAGTATATATGTATATTTGAATCACAAGATTTTGTTGGGTTAGACACCCAGCCCAGTTGGTCGGGCTGGGTGCTTAACATCACCATGGTCGCCGGTTCGAATCCCCCGACTCCCACCGGTCGGACCATATAATTCTCTTTTTAAATTTAATTAAAATAGAATGAACCTAAAATGTGTATAAGAATAATAAAAATCCAGATTCCTTCGGGTTAGACACGTAGCTCAGTTGGAAGAGCTGCGTGCACGCAACCGAGAGGTCACGGGTTCGAGCCTCAATTCACGCATGCCAAAAACCGGTCGAACCGGTCCGACATAAAGCTTGTCAGACTGTCAGTTTTTTTATATTATTTTATCTTTTATTTTGTTATAATATTTACTTTATTGGCCTATTAATTTAAACCAATTAAAAATATATATATATTTCCCAAGGGTTTAGTATATTATTAAAACTCACAAAAAAATAATCTAAAAACCTAAACAAAAGGTTATAACCTAAATAATAGTTACTTATTTATCAAGTTATCGCGTTTTTATTTCTAGGTTAGTACTTTCTTCTTGATTAATTTTCCAACTCGTGCGCTCTCCTTACCATTCAAGAATACGCACCCAAGGTGAGTGAATCTCTACAAATTCCCTGTTTTAATCACGTTTTGGGGTGTATCATGTGTCGTACAATTCCTTTATTTTATTTAAACACTTGTGCTTATATCATCTTGTGATCAAATGTGTAATGGTTGTTGTGTGATTATTATGTGGATTAAATTTATCATTTAAGCGCACTCATTTCATTAGGCCCATCAGTTCCTCGTGGGAAACGGGTTGAGTGTCACACCCCGACCCGCAGCGGATAAGGTGATCGGGGCATGATTGGGTTATCATCAAAGCTCATGACATTTATTAAACGTTTCATATTCATTAATACAAATTAAATGGAAATTTACAATAATGTTACAACATGATCTAACTAACAATCTAACTTCTTTGTTCTCTTCTAAGGCATATCCTATGTTATCCTTGCTTCAACCTGTTCACCTGTATCATGTGTAAAAAGGTTTTTGGATCAACATAATGTTGGCGAGTGAATCCTATGGAAAACATTTGAACAATTTATTTAAATTGATTATGAAATATGTGCACAACCAAACATGAGTAAAATTAGATGTAACTTGATCAATAATCACAAGATGTTAAATGAAAACACTCATGAACAATAATGGAACAATTAAAGGCACGCGATGCTCAACTCGTCTCTCACGAGGAACTGAGGGGCCTGATGAATGAATTGCATAAACATGATAATATGAATAACACAACTACAAACAATATAAACTCAATGATACACACATGAACAATAATGAAATTAATATGAAGCACGCGATGTTCTACTCGTCTCCCACGAGGAACTGATGGGCTTAATGTATGAGTTTCATATGACTTGACAAATGGCAATAAGTAAATCACAACAATAAAAAAAACAATCTAAGTTTAAGTCATGATGTGGTATGGCACAAGTTTAAATAAATAAATTAATTAATTTCATAACACATGACACACCCCAAAACGTGTAATTTAAAAGGGGGAATTGTAAGATTCACTCACAGTGGGTGCGTTCGGTTGATGACGTTGAATGCACGCGATGTGGTTTTAACCACGAGTGAGATTTAACCTAGATAAATCGCATTATGGTTTGGTAAGTAAACGGATTTTATTAAACTATTTTAGTAGGATCGTTGGGTGTATTTTTGTGAGTTTGAGGCTATTTTCTAACCTTAAAAATGTTAATTTTAAGTATTTATAATTGATTTTTAATTAAAATAATTAAATAAAAATAATAAAAAAAATTTATTTTATTTTTGCTACAGTGACTTTGACCGGCGTTGACTTTGACTGGCATTGACCGGTTCGGAAGGCATATTATTGTGCGCTGGGTGAGGCTCGAACCCGAGACCTCCCGTACGCGTGCACGCAGCTCTACCAACTGAGCTACGTGTCTAACCCGTTATATATCCGATTTTAATTTCATATATACATTAATTAGAATTAACAGAAAATCATTTTTATTTTAAAAACAGTTTAAGCGGACCGGTCTTGCACTCCACAGGTCTCGAACTCGGGACCTGTGGTTTAATCTAACACACAGTCCACCGCTGGACTGTGTGTTTAACATGTTATATATTTCCACTTTTATTATACTTAAATACAAATTATCCGCTTTCATTTCTGACTCTATTTAAAAAGTTGATAATTGTCCGAGTCGATGTAAGAGACCGGATTCGAACTTGTGACCAGCGATATAAACAAACACACAGTCCACCGCTGGACTGTGTGTCTAACTTGGTTATTATTCCGGTTATCAATCTACTTAACATATATCTAAGGCGACTCCGGTTCAGTAAACAAAAACAATGGTTTTTATTAAGGCAGCGTGTGTGAGACGGGATTCGAACTTGAGACGTTTTGCGTTTTATATGTGCACACAGTCCACCGCTGGACTGTGTGTCTAACCCGATTAATTTCATGATTTATATTATACTTATATGATAACAAAACATCGTCTTCTTCACTGTAAGATAACCAGAAATCGGAAAATCGGCTGGTTCAAAGTTTTATCGATTTATTAGTGTTTTACAGTTGATTAAGGTGAGATAATTGTGAAAAAGGAAAAGAAATTTGGCGGAGAATTATACCGACTGGATCCTCTGTTTTCCGGCAGAACTCCGGCGACAGAATTCAACTCCGGCGACAGGTTCCTTATAGCAGCTAGTCTCCGGAAAGCTTGGAAAGAGTATGGGTATCTCCGGTATAAGCTTCAGAGGTTCAGAAAAGCTCGGCAATGGGGAAACCGGTTTTCCGGCGACGAACAGGTTTATTCCGGCGAGTGGAATTACGCCGAGAAAAGGTGTGATTTTTGAGCGAAAGTGTTTGTCGTCGGTTGTGGGTCAATTTATAGGAGAAAAACGAGATGTATTTGGTCTGATTTTGGACTGTGTTCATCGGTTTAAATTTTCCGGCGGTTTTGAAAAGTGTCGCGGACTTCAAACATCGGTTATAACCGATATGTGGTTAATGGTTTACGTTATAACGTAAGTTGTAGTTAAGACTCGCGAGTTTACCGGGATTCCGACGACTGAACTGATTGGGCGCCGGTTTTGAATTCGTAACCACACTTTATCAATTAAATGATTCTACTAGATAACACACAAAGCAGTTGGCGCAGTGGTTTGTGTGTGAGGTGATAAGTCACTGAGTGACTCGGTACAGACCCGGGTTCGAAACCCGGCAGATGCATAATATTTTTATTTTGCGATTTTTGACAGTTTTTCAAAAACTAAATATATATTCCCGTATAATACTTGATTACGTTTAAAAATATTTTGGGCATTTAATTCACAACGAAAATTTTGACTGACTGTTCGGTTGATAAAACGGAGCGGGTTTGGTAAATCCGTTTTTTTGACGGATGTTACAGTATCCCCTGCTTTTTAGAAATTTCGTCCCGAAATTTAAATTGATATATTTTGACTAAAAGGATGATGATGTTTTGTTTGATAGTTGTATGCTCAGAAAAATGAGGGTTTAAGTTTTTGTTCGAGGCGGTAACGTTCCTTGTAAAGGTTAAGTACCCTATTCAGGAATCGCTTTTTGTTGCCTACTGTATGAATATTGATAAACAGGAATGATTCGCTAAAAATGATATCATGCATAAGAGTTTAGATACGTTTGGGAAAAATATGGTTATATCCTAAGGCAAAACTTCTAACACTACAATCTTCATGGAACATAAATAAAAACACAACAGCTGATATCCAAACATGAATGAACACATCAGCAAATATTTGAACATGAATAAACATAACAGCAAATATTCGAACATGAATGAACACATCAGCAAATATTTGAACATGAATAAACACAACAGCAAATATTCGAACATGAATAGACACATCAGCGAATATTTGAACATGAATAAACACATCAGCAAATATTTGAACATGAATAAACACATCAGCAAATATTTGAACATGAATAAACACATCAGCAAATATTTGAACATGAATAAACACAACAGCAAATATTTGAATTCACATTCTGATAGCATATATGTTTGAATGATGAAAGTTCCTCTCTTGTTTATTATGATTGAGAGGTTAGTTTATGTAGAAATGGAACACAATCCAATCTCTTTAAATAACATGATGATGTAAATGTAACACAAATTCCAACCAAGGCAATACTAAATCCTACATGGAACTTCTCATAACCGCCTGATAATGCCTCTGATCCTTTGGCAAGAATACTTATATATAGGAAGTACCAGCGGCGTATCCACCATATTCTTGCCAAATTTTCATTAGTTTTATCCACAAGTTATGATTGGTTACCAAGAAACTAATAAATCCGACATAGAACTTCTCATAACCATCCGTTAATGCCTCTGATCCTTTGACAAAAATACTTATATATAGGAAGTACCAGCGGCGTATCCACCATATTCTTGTCAAATTTTCATTGGTTTTAACAGTGAATTATGATTAGTCCTATAACTCTACAATCAATACAACAAACATAAATTACTGAAATGAAATATATCTGTGCGATCAAGGCTCAATCGAACGGAGCCGATCGTATTGCATGTACTGAAAATGAAATGGATGTGCGCTCAAGGCTCAATCAAACGGAGCCGAACGTATTGAATGTACTGAAATTGAAATTGTGTGCTCAAGGCTCAATCAAACGGAGCCGAGCGTATTGCATGTACTGAAATTGAAATTGTGTGCTCAAGGCTCAATCAAACGGAGCCGAGCGTATTGCATGTACTGAATATGAATAACTTAACCACACAAACAGCCTATGCATGGAACCTCTCATAACCGCCTGATAATGCCTCCGATCATTTGACAAGAATACTTATATATAGGAAGTACCAGCGGCGTATCCACCATATCCTTGTCAAATTTTCGTTGACTTTATCCGAAAGTTATGGTTAGTTCGATGCGACTCTACTACAAACACCACAACCACAAGATACTGTTAATGAAATTGTATGTGCGCTCAAGGCTCAATCAAACGGAGCCGAACGTATTGCATGAACTGGAAATGTAAATTGAAATGTGCGCTCAAGGCTCAATCAAACGGAGCCGAACGTATTGCATGAACTGGAAATGTAAATTGAAATGTGCGCTCAAGGCTCAATCAAACGGAGCCGAACGTATTGCATGTATTGAAATGTAAAATTACGTAACCGATCAAGGCTCAAACAAACGGAGCCGATCGTGCGGGCCTGCCCTGATCAACCGCATGGGGATCAAACTCAACCTCGATGGATGGGGAGCTGCGGCCTCAGCAAAAGTATATACTGAAAACAATATATAATATATAATATACCATAATTACTCTAACTGTCTACACATGTGATAAAATCATCAAACTAAACGATAGGAGTTGAATCTGGATCTTCAGCGAAGAGGACTAGCTGAGTATCTTCGTTTGGGCCGTCATTATCTTCGACAGGATTGGCGTTGATATTGAAGACTCTTCCTCTTGCTGGTGGCATAGTGGTTGGGTTTTCTTGGTTTACTTGGTTAACTGGGTTTGATTGAGCTTGAGTGTTGATAACGTTAACCAATTGAGGGCATGTGTTTCTAAAGTGGGTAGGGTCGCCACAATTGAAGCAAGCTCGAGCATATGGGAACATGGGATATTGGGGTTGATGATAAGTTTGGGCCATGTTTTGTGTAGGGGAAGAGGTTTGGTCTTGAAAGGTGCGACAAACATTGCTCAAATGACCATAGCGTCCACAAGTTGCACATAGACGACAAAGTAGGGTAAGGGGATGGTGATAAAAACAGTTGTTGCATCGAGGGTGAGGTCCAAGATATGGTTTCTTATTTGGGTAAGCTGAGTTGGGTGCCACTTGGGTGATTGGGATAGCTCGGATGGGTATGGCATGAAAAACGGGTGGATTTCGTTGAGTAGCAGCGAAAAGTCGCCCGACTCTTCTTCTCTTAGGATTGGGTTGAGAAAGGGATTCGGTTTGGGTGGAGTCGGAGGTTTCAGTCGATTCTTTATCCTTCTTCTTCTCCTCCTTGAAATCTTTATTTCGGATTCGGTTCTCGGTGAGCTCTGTTGCTAGCTCCATTGCTGCTTCCAAATTTGCAGGCTTGGTACTTATAACAGGGTCTTGAATTTGTGGCGGAAGGCCACAAATGTAGTGCTCGATCAAACGGTAGAGGGGAGTGAACATGTTGGGAACCATTTGATGTAATTCGAGGAATCTTTTGTTGTAGGTGGTGTGGTCTCCTTCCATTTGCTTCAATGAATAAAATTCATCTTCTAGCTTCTTGATTTCGCTCCTTGGGCAAAATCGTCTGGTCATGATTTCCTTCAATTCGTTCCAAGTTAAGGTCATAGCATCTTCAACACCTCGTTTTGCCTTCTCTGTATTCCACCAAGTAAGTGCTATCCCATATAGTCGACCGGTAGCATAACGCACTTTGCGATCATCAGGGCAATCGCAATTTAGAAAAGTATTATCCATTTCTTCAAACCAATGGAGGAGTGCGGTGACACCTTCAGTCCCTTTATATTTCGGAGGGTCGCATGATTTGAAATGCTTGTAGGTACATTTAGTGGTATTTGGGGGAGAGTTGAAAATGTTTTGGTTTGCTTGATTGACAGGATTATTGGTAAGTGCTTGTTGAACTTGGATTACAATGTTGGGTATTACGGCAGCCATTTGTTGAGTGATTAAAGCAGCCATCCGTTCGCGGGCTTTTCTTGCTCTCGTCTTCCTACGGGCGAGGTTAGAAGACATCTACAAGGAATACATGATAAGGGTATGAGTTGGATGCTTTTGAGATCATGGGTCGCATTAGGGATGAACATTCATAAAATAATTATAGAAAAATACTACATCCATAGGATGTCTTGGGCTTTGCTCGCTGTTAGGCCCGTCATGCCGCCATACTTTACCTGTGTAATCATGTGGGCCCCCATGAATACCGGTTTTTCATATGGTTCGCACGGTTTCTGCCTGGTTGCGTACACAAAAACCCGGAGAAAATCGAGAAATATGTATACAACGTGTGATGTTCGGAATGTGTCCAGGTGTAGACACGGTGACACCTCAAAGTAGGGTTAGTTCGAACGACGTTTGGTGTGGCATGCTTTGGCCTAATAGGTCCTTCGTACTCTCATCGTTGGTCCCCAGGTAGGCAAACTGGTCCGTTATATTGGATTTATACGAATGCCAGCCTAGACAGGACGTTCCGACTACCGGTACTTGTACCCTTCCAGTTACTACATGCCCGTCGCAGAACTTACTTTGATGAGAATTGAAAATTGCACAAAATCTTTGGATAATGAGAGTATGAAAATAAATTGAATACATGAACATCGATATATGTATAATGAATATGTATATATGTATAATGAATATGTATATGAGCATGTATGTTTGACTGAAATGTAAACAAATATGAAACAAATAAATATCACAAGTTTGTATGTAACCACCTAATCAATTTAAAATTTAGGCAGACTATAGTATAGGCTCTAAGGGTCTAATAACCTATCCTATATCCCTTTAGTCATGGCTCTGATACCAATCTGTCACACCCCGACCCGCAGCGGATAAGGTGATCGGGGCATGATTGGGTTATCATCAAAGCTCATGACATTTATTAAACGTTTCATATTCATTAATACAAATTAAATGGAAATTTACAATAATGTTACAACATGATCTAACTAACAATCTAACTTCTTTGTTCTCTTCTAAGGCATATCCTATGTTATCCTTGCTTCAACCTGTTCACCTGTATCATGTGTAAAAAGGTTTTTGGATCAACATAATGTTGGCGAGTGAATCCTATGGAAAACATTTGAACAATTTATTTAAATTGATTATGAAATATGTGCACAACCAAACATGAGTAAAATTAGATGTAACTTGATCAATAATCACAAGATGTTAAATGAAAACACTCATGAACAATAATGGAACAATTAAAGGCACGCGATGCTCAACTCGTCTCTCACGAGGAACTGAGGGGCCTGATGAATGAATTGCATAAACATGATAATATGAATAACACAACTACAAACAATATAAACTCAATGATACACACATGAACAATAATGAAATTAATATGAAGCACGCGATGTTCTACTCGTCTCCCACGAGGAACTGATGGGCTTAATGTATGAGTTTCATATGACTTGACAAATGGCAATAAGTAAATCACAACAATAAAAAAAACAATCTAAGTTTAAGTCATGATGTGGTATGGCACAAGTTTAAATAAATAAATTAATTAATTTCATAACACATGACACACCCCAAAACGTGTAATTTAAAAGGGGGAATTGTAAGATTCACTCACAGTGGGTGCGTTCGGTTGATGACGTTGAATGCACGCGATGTGGTTTTAACCACGAGTGAGATTTAACCTAGATAAATCGCATTATGGTTTGGTAAGTAAACGGATTTTATTAAACTATTTTAGTAGGATCGTTGGGTGTATTTTTGTGAGTTTGAGGCTATTTTCTAACCTTAAAAATGTTAATTTTAAGTATTTATAATTGATTTTTAATTAAAATAATTAAATAAAAATAATAAAAAAATTTATTTTATTTTTGCTACAGTGACTTTGACCGGCGTTGACTTTGACTGGCATTGACCGGTTCGGAAGGCATATTATTGTGCGCTGGGTGAGGCTCGAACCCGAGACCTCCCGTACGCGTGCACGCAGCTCTACCAACTGAGCTACGTGTCTAACCCGTTATATATCCGATTTTAATTTCATATATACATTAATTAGAATTAACAGAAAATCATTTTTATTTTAAAAACAGTTTAAGCGGACCGGTCTTGCACTCCACAGGTCTCGAACTCGGGACCTGTGGTTTAATCTAACACACAGTCCACCGCTGGACTGTGTGTTTAACATGTTATATATTTCCACTTTTATTATACTTAAATACAAATTATCCGCTTTCATTTCTGACTCTATTTAAAAAGTT
>CAMTDV010000231.1:0-44784 GCA_947069175.1 Scalesia atractyloides
ATCATTTGCATTATCTCCTAGGCTTAGAACTTTCCGAATTTGTTCCTCGGTCACTCTAGTTTCTTTGTTTCTAACAGTCGTTGTGATATGTTTGACGTTGTTCAGCGTTCTTGCTCTTGCCGTTCTCCAAAATTCTTCTATGTGAATGGAGTAAATAGTAGGATTAGCTTGGATTGCATAGCTAATTTTACTACGGGACAACCAATCCACACGTCTTCAAAATCTGGCTCCGGAGGCACTAGAGTAATTGGTTGATTATGCTTTCTCGTACCGTCCCATACCAACTGTTGAGCCATGTCTGAAATGTGGAAACAAGTCAAGTTAGATTTTCATACAACGATGTAAGTTTAGATTTATATATATATATATATATATATATATATATATATATATATATATATATATATATACACAAATATTAAAGTAAATTAAAAAGAATATACATATATATATACAACAGAATTAAAATCGCTAATAAATACGCTGAATCATCAAGAACAGATACGCAGACCAACTGGCTTGGCGGAATTAAGTGAGTTTCAGCTAACATGATTTATTACGTTGTCATGTTGCTAAAGCTTTTGTTTAAAACTTAAATCCGCCATTAGATGTCTCGAACTAATACGCTGATCAAACATATTTACGCTGATCATAGATGAGCGTATTTAAGTGCCAACGTAGATGACTATCTACGCTTAGCTTAGCCGGCGTATTTAACAAATACGCCGGTTGCTTGAACTCGTGTTCAAGACTTAAATCCGCCAATCCTTGACCTGACTAAATACGCCATCTTCAACATAAATACGCCACATTCAAACTTAAATACGCTATATTCAAAAATTTCTTGATAAACCCTTTTACCAAACTCGAATCGGCTAGCTTAAGAAAGATAGATATAAACATAACAGACTGAGATGTTTTAAACACACTTAAACATACAGTAATGGACATTTGAATATCGAAATCATACCAATATCGATTCTGATCAGATTTACTGAATGCGGATTGAAAAACAGAGTATGGGTGTTTGTTGAGTGAAGAAGAAGATGATGATTGGATAACTTTTTGAAAATATTTACAAACGGTTAAAAAAATTAAGTATTTATACTATTTTACATTCCAGCGTAATTATTAATTACGCTGGATAATTAATTACGCCGGCTAAGATATTTTATAAGGTTTCTTCAAGCCTAAGAATTTGAAATCAAATACGCTCGAAAATTTTAACTTTTCTCGAAAAACGTGCCCCTTTTTGATAAAAAATAGTGCAAGAATTTAAAAATAAACTTAAGAGAAAAAAAAATTGCAATCTGGATCCTGAAAGTTGTTTTTGGGTCCGGAAGCCTCCTTTTTCACACAAAATTTTTGCTAACTGACTTGAATCCTGTGACTTTCCTGTAAAAGATCATACTGGTAACACTTCGTTCGTTTGAGATAAAATGGTAGATATATAAAATAATTAAGGCACAAGAAAAACTGTCAATATGTTTGTCCTTTTAAATCCATGCGCCTATCTTTCAACATGCGATCGGAGAGCCTTTTTATAATGTTGCGGCAATATTGACAAGAACTTCAATGTTCCCCACTCATAACGAGGGCTATGGCAGATACCAGATGCGGTACGATTTAAGCACTTGAATGATTCTCAATGAGAGCTTCAATTATGTAGGGTTTTGGCTGCATAGGCTCTTTTTGACAAGATATAGCTGTGTCTAGGTCAGCATATATCTGGATGCAGCAGAAGAGCAACTATGATATCCCCGAAGGATTAGCCAATATAAAGACCCGAAGTCTCGGACTTTGGCAATCTATCAACGCAAGATTTAAGACCATTAAGTCATACGCCGCAACGTGTTACCCGCAAGATGCACAACATTGTGGGTATTCAGAATTCTTGTGTGATCATTAAGGTTTGTCTCCTTTTGAAGTTTACTTCTATGTATTGCTGAATCTGCTGACACGTCGTTGCTTGAGGCCTTAATCTTTTTCTGTTTTAAGATCAGAACAGAAGTGTTAGCAGTTTTTATCATTTCTCTTGCAGGTTCCAAAGAAAAGATTCGGTCTCAACAATATTTTCTTGAAAACTTCCCCTTTTAAAATTTTATTTTCGAGAATCCATTACTTGAAAAGAAATTTTAACCTTGCAGAAAATCTTTTTGTTGGGCACATTTTATGAGATTTGTTATTTATTATGAAAACCATTATTTTACCAAAAGTCAATTCCACTCAAGGAAATTCACCATTTCCAACCCGGTTACCAACTGGTTGAATCTAGCTTTATCGAAGGCTTTCGTAAATATATCAGCTTTTTGTTGCACTGAATCCACTGGCACCACTTGGATGTATCCTTTCTCGTACGCATCTCTAATCGCATGAATGCGAATTTAGATGTGTTTAGTTCTTGAGTGGTGGATAGGATTCTTCACAATCCCCAGACACGCTTCATTGTCGATGAATATCGGAGTCTTCATGATGTTGATCCCATAATCCAACAACTGATTTTGTATCCAAAGGACTTGTGAACAGCAACTGTAAGCTGCCGTGTATTCAGCCTGAGCGGTAGATGTAGAGACTGTTCTCTGCTTTTTGCTCGGCCTCGAAATAAGACGATTTCCCAAGAATTGGCAGCCTCCAGAGACAGATTTTTTGTCTACTTTGCAACCTGCATGATCACTGTCAGAGTAAGCTATTAGATCAAAATTATTATCTTTAGAATACCACAAACCAAGCTTTGGAGTTCCTTTGAGATAGCGAAAGATTCTCTTGACGGCAGCATCATGCGATTCTTTGGGATTCGTCTGAAAGCGGGCATAGAGACAGACAGCCCACATTATGTCAGGCCTACTAGCCGTCAGATACATCAACGAGCCAATCATTGAGCGATAAGTGAGTTCCGTCTGAGCAGCAAAAGGAGTGCTTGTGGATTTGCAGTCATTCATGCTGTATTTGGAAAGAATATCTCTGATATACTTAGCCTGATGAATGAGAAACCATCCTTTCGTTGCTTCACTTCTAGTCCTAAGAAAAACGTGAGTTCTCCCATCATACTCATCTCGAACTTCGCTTTCATCACCTTCTCGAATTCTCTGCAAAGGGCTCCGAACTGGTTTTATGACGTGGATATTATATTCAACCATAATCTGGGCTTCATCTGCAAAGACAGCCTATTAATAGTTGGTTGAGTCCCAAAACAGATTTGGATCACAGTGGTTGATTCTTTTCACCCAAACAACTATGGATAGTTGTTTGAATGTGCAAATACTAAGAAAAACCAAGTAAAGAAGATGAAGAATCTTGTTTGGATCAAACAACTAGTGTTGTATATGAAATCCTAATAACATGTAATCAATAACAGCACCTGGATATTCGGATGAAAGCACAATAGCAAAAATCACAACACAAGAAGATCACCAAAATTTGTCCAAGAAACTTGGACATAACTTCATTGAACAAGGTATTTATACAGACTGATCACCCAGCGTATTTATTAAATACGTTGGGCAATTAATTACGCTGCGTACATAGATGTTTCACAAAATGACACTTTTGACCCTTTTGTTTTTCTAACTATTACAGAATCAGCTCAAACTATGGTTTATCAAGTACCAACGGTCTCCAAAAGTTCCAACAGAAGTGCAGACTGAGAAGCTGAAATAGAGAAAAATTTAGCAGTTGAAGCCCCTGATAGCCCCAAGCCTTCAAGCCCAAGTCCTATTCCTGATCCAATCTCACAGGATGCCCCTGAATTCATTTCTGCCGATAAAGATACAAGCCTTCCTGACCTTTTCGCCACTGGTTAAAACCAGAAAGTTCAAGTGGAGTTAGTGGTGAAGCAGGCAGTTCTGGTGGTGGTTTGTCCGAACATGACAAGGCTGCAATGAGAATGGTGCTAAAAAGATGAAATCTATTGAGCAGTCTGATAGTGATGATGATGAAGTGGTGAATATTGTAAGCTACAACCAAGAGTGGTGCTGCTGGAACAAGAGAACGAATTGAAAAACGATCAGATCACATCCTTAAAAAATCAAATAACAATCAGAGATCAAGCTATTGAGAAACTTCAAGGTGATGTGAGGTTGTTAATGACAGGTATTGATATACAATAAATTATACATGTTTTAATCCCTCATTTTACTCCTATTTTACGTGTTTTTTACTATAAATTCGATGTTTAGGTTCTTAATCGTGTACTTTTGGGATTTCATGTCTTAAATGACGTTTCACGGTCAAATTTGGAGAAAACGAGGAGTTTCCGGGCATTTTGGATGAAAACTTCATAATCTGCTTAAGACACAGATCATGCATGGCCGTGCGCCTCAGTTGCACGACCGTGTGACTAGGTTGCAGATCAACATATGCACTAATGTGCACCACCGTTCTCGCGTGCACGACCGTGCGTGTGACTCGAACGATGTTGATACAGTTTTGTGTCTATCGCTTGTTCTTAGTTGTAATTGTACGGTCTTTGCTCAAGTGTCTGTATAGGTTTGGTCATGTCGAATAGATCGAGATATCCTTCAATCTTGATCTAGTATGACATCTTAGTTTGTTTGTGTTAATCAGTTGCATGTGTGCATACTGATAAGTCTTGAAAATGTCAAGTCTGCACACGTTCTCCAAAGATAAGGTTTTAGTGTGAGCAAGATGCTCCGTACGAATCAAGTATTTCGTACGAACCACATGATTCGTACGAAATAATCTTAAGTAACAAGTGTGTTACTTGTTTCGTACGAAATGAGTATTTCGTACGAAACAGTTGACTCGTGCCAAATCTTTGGAATGTGTCTCGTGTGAAATAGTGTGTTCTGTATGTCTAGAATAGTGTTTCGTACGAAATCTAGACTGACACTATATAAGCAGACATGCACCTCTCAGTCAAGGGGACAGACCAGACTGAAAGAACAAACTAGCAAACTGATCTTTTGGTGAGATCTCTAAGTTAGCATTTCTGGTGTAGACGAAGACACAAGAACACAACTAGTTTGTTTGAGTCATACGAGCATTGTGTGTATATGTTTGTACTTGTTCTCAATCATTAATCAAGATAGTGAATCTTTGGTTATCCCGTGTTCTTTACTTTGCTTTGGTTGCATGCACACTTGGATTCCGCACTTGTGTGTGTGTCATATGAACAAGGAACTGGTTTAACACCATCCGCAGGTGGACCCACAAGTGGTATTAGAGCTTTGGCTCTTTCCTTGTTCAAAACCGGGCTTAGTTGTGTCTGAGCTAGTTTGAAGATTTATGAAGTGTTCTTGAATCTCCTGCAGAATACTTAAGTTTTGGATAGTTAACTAACTTAAAACTGGTTAAAAAATATGTTGCATGCAGAAAACTTTTATGGTAAAATTTTTCTAAAGAACACCCTTGAAGAAGAAATCTGCAAAATTTGAATCTGATTAGTTTTGGTAGGGCTGACATTTTCTGACTTGGATCTGGACTTGGACTGTGGACTGATTAAAATCTGTGTTTTAACTAAAAGTGGGTAAGACAACAGGTAATTTCGAAAAAACAGGTCTACACAAGAAAGGAAATTTCTCACCAAACCATTTCTGAAAAGATTCCTCTGAAAAAACGTTGAACAAAATAGTTTGTGAGACTGAAAATATTCGTGCGAATCATCTGACCCGCATGAACCACCTGATCCGCACGAAATATCCTTGTTTCGTGCGAAACAGTTGTCTCGCACGAAACTTTTTTTGTTTGTTTTTCGTGTTTTTCAAAGCTTTGTGATTTCAAGAATTTGTCATATTTTCAGAAATT
Organism: Scalesia atractyloides; assembly: GCA_947069175.1. Taxonomy (NCBI): domain Eukaryota; kingdom Viridiplantae; phylum Streptophyta; class Magnoliopsida; order Asterales; family Asteraceae; genus Scalesia; species Scalesia atractyloides. Next base: position 5,764 of record CAMTDV010000231.1, read on the forward strand.
GTGAATTTTTAAACGGTAATTATAATTTTGAAACTTTAAACCTTTAAATTTTTCATAAATCAAGAAAATATAAAACGAGTACAAATCCTTGGGATTGGGAGTGTACTACAAGTCAGGAGACTACCTCATGGGCCAAATCGATGATACCTCCAAACGTGTTTATTGCTGGTCAATGGGCTTTTGTTACAAATCAAAACCAAAGCGTTCAAAACCTCCTTCTTAGCGAAAGTGATACTGGGAGCAACAACCGTCCATCAAAACTAAATCACATGAACGATTATTCTTCATGGAACAATCGTTTTCATACATATATTCTTGGTCAGAATACAGAATTGTGGATATGTTTTGTTTCTCCATACAGAGAATCTATCGAAGACGTCGTATCAAATTCTGCATCATTAACTGAATTAGATGAGAATGATAAAAGGGCCTATGATCTTGAAAAGAAGGCCTTTGCAATTCTTACACAAGCACTTCACAGAGACATTTATCATCAATTCTTGCATTGTACATCTACGAAGAGTTTATGGGACGCTTTAAAAATAAGAGGAGAAGGAAACACAGCAACAAGGAAAGTTAGACAGGATCTTTTAAAGAAGGAATTTGAAGGATTTCATTTTATGGAAAAAGAAACATTAAATGATATGACAACTCATTTCTATCATTTGATGAGTGAGATGCACTCATACAAGGTTCTTGTGTCACAACAGAAGATTGTTACGCGTTTTGCTGATGCCTTACCACCTACGTGGAATCAATTTATAGAATTGTTAAAACATACAGGTGTGATGGATGTGATCAGCATTTACGAATTTATTCAGAAACTTGAAAATAAAGATGAAGAAGAAATTCACAAAGCTAAACGATTTCCTGTTCAGCAAAATCCAGAAATGTATTTTGGTGGCATTAAACCGAATACATGTGCAGTTCAACAACCAAAACTTCAAACAACATTCATGTCAAATGAAGGTCCACCTGCGGATGGTGTTAAACCAGTTCCTTGTTCATATGACACACACACAAGTGCGGAATCCAAGTGTACATGCAACCAAAGCAAAGTAAAGAACACGGGGTAACCAAAGATTCACTATCTTGATTAATGATTGAGAACAAGTACAAACATATACACATAATGCTCGTATGACTCAAACAAACCTGCTGTATTCTTGTGTCTTCGTCTTCAGAGATAACAATCTCTCTGGTCAGTTTGGTGAGCTAGTCAGTCTAACTCTCATACGCGAGTCAACTAGTTCTCCAGGCAACTCCCAACTAAGAGGTACATGTCTGCTTATATAGTGTCTGTCTAGTTTCATGCGAATCACGACTCAAGACATATGGAACACACTATTTCACATGAGACACAACTCAGAATTTGGTACGAGACACTGTTTCGTACGAAATACTTATTTCGTACGAAATAAGTAACACAATTGTTACTCAAGAATTTCGTACGAATCACCTGATTCGTACGAAAACTCTGACTCGCACAGAATCCTTATTTCAGGAAAACGTGTGTAGACTTGATGTTTCCAAGATTTATCAGTATGCACACATGCAATTGATTAACACAGACAAGCTAAGATGTCATACTAGATCAAGATAGAAGAATATCTCTATCTATTCGACATGACCAACCTATACAGACACTTGAGCAAAGTCTGTACAATTACAACTGTAATTAAGAACAAGCGACAGACACAAAACTGTATCAACAAACTCCCCCTTGGATGTTGCGTGGTCTTCGGTCTTTGGTCTTCAGACTTTGGCCTTCACATAGAATGGTTTGGAGTATCAAACACTCCCCCTGAAGATCTGCTATCCATTGATAGATCTGCTATCTAAATATTAGAGTATCAGGTCTTCGAACTTCTAAGAAACTTCAAATCTTTCTTGTTTCCTCTTCTTACTTGTCAGATTTCTTCGTTGCTGGTCTTTGTTTATGTTCTTTTTGTATCAATCTGTACTCATAGACAAATATAATTAGAACAAAAATTTCTCAGGGATACGCATGAAAGACTTATCATAAAATCTTTGTATGATTGTATTCCCTGAACGAGATACACACACTCGTATGAATTCCAGCAGCAGATTTGAGAAAAACAAGTGACCAGGTCAAATCAAATAACTAGGTTCATTCGTATGAGATACACACACTCAAATGTTTTTCAGATTTTGGATTTCTTTGATGGATTACTTGTTGCAAGATATTACTTTTATGAAGTTGCGATATCATACAGATGGTTTTCTGGCGTATCTTGGTAGAAACTCTCGAGTATCAACTTTGGCTAACTTTCAAAAAGTAATTTCATAAGCAACTAAGTAAACTAGACTTAAAGACTAAATATACAGATAAACCACATATCTATTTAACAATCTTTTTCGAGTTTCAAGGTAAAGGAATCATACCAGCATTTTAATCTTTGTCAAAGACGGTATTAGGTTTTCAAAATTAAACAGATAAGTATTCGACTATGATTATCAGTATTGTTGTCCATGTAAGCTCAGACTTATCAGATGTAATCATGATTAGGAGATATGATTAAGATATGGATTTATACTTACTAGCCGGTGTTCAACCACATCACGACACATTCTCGTATCAAGATATGCATGAGAGAAAATCTTACCGGTGAGTATGCTGCTTTATCATCTGTTTTGACGTATATGAATGATGTGAGATACTTATTTTTGATTGAAAACAAGCCCTTTGTGATTTAATCACTTATTAATGAGGAACTTGATTTTCATATGCATGAGGGCACAAGAGTAAGTCCGTGAACAGGTTAGTACCATCGTACCGACAAAGAGACGAACTTAGCTCCCGCATAAAGCTGTGATATTTTATCACTTATTTTGGGGATGTGATATTTTTATCACTTATTTGAAGGTCGTATGCAGTATGTACACGTACGTATGATATCATGGAAGTTCTAGACTTGCGCCACCGTTAATTTTTCGGCAAAAGATTCAACCATGATACCTAGATGATAAGGCAGCATAAAGACCGTATATCTCAGAACCTCGACACTCTATCAAACGAAATTTCAGTACCAAGACCATATGCTAATGAATGGTTCCCACCTGGCGTTCTGTCTATTAGGTTTATATCAACCTGCACATATTAGTCTGATTGTGAGCCTACCGATACATCATTAGTAAAGCTACTTAATCTTCTTTCTATGCTTTTGACCATTTCTGACAGGTTTACCGGTGAATTTCATCATCTTCAATGTATCCAAGAAACTCATTTTTGATTTTTCTAATGTTTTTGTATTTTTATGAATTTTCTCACCCTTAAACAAAGAAGGTAAATAAAAAGACATATTTTTGTATTTTCTTTAAATTTACTCCCCCTAAAATATAAAACTGAAAATCTTTTTGTAGTTTTAGATTTTTAGAAAGGTATATACAAAAATAGTTAGCCATGGTTGAGTTACTCGGGTTTCACCTTGATTCCATTTACCAAAAGTAGATAATCAAAACGTGATTTATATCAAGCGCTAAGAAGATTATGATCAATTTGCCTCACATAATTGATCTTATCAAAACTCACAACACCATTGGAGACCATTCCTTCTCCAGTGATGTATCCACTTTTATCACCAGCAAAAGCAACCTAACCACCCCCTATGCTTTTCACATCATATAGGAGCCGCAAGTCGCCCGTCATGTGCCTTGATGCTCCACTGTCAACAATCCAATGACTGTTTACAGTTCCTCCTAGAACACCCTGCACATTCCACAAACAGATTAGTTTGAGATGGGGACCCAAGCCTTAGTGGTCTTGGGTCTTCCCTTATCATCGAGAAATGTAATCTCAATTTCTTGATGATTAACAAACTGAGAAACTCTTTTTGAACCATTACCGGTCTTCTGTTTCCAAGATCCTTGTTTATTACCAGATTTACTATTATTTACAGTTTTAACAGTGTCTGGTTTTATTGACTTTGAAGATCTTTGATCCTTTTTCGAAGATCCAATTTTAAAGCTTTCTCAACTGCTTTTACTTGTTTACGTTTTTGTTTCTCTTTTTGATCCTTAATGATTCGTTTATCTTGAGTTAGAGAAACAGATTTACGTTTGCAAGTTGGTTCATGAGGGGTTTTCTCTGTACATCTTGATTTGGCTGGATTTTGACAATCCTTTATAATGTGGCCAAATTCTCCACATTTGAAACATGTTCTCCTTTCAACAAAACTAGGAGATCATGTTTCTCGGCTTGATGTTGAATTTGTGGATCCTGAGGTACTGGGTTCATTTTCATTACATCCATCAGTGCGTTGGGTGTAATTTTTTTGACTATTTCTTTTCAAAATCTTAACTTTCTTTACAAAATCAACATTAGATTTTCCTTGAAAAGTTTCGACTTTATCGGTACCTTTAGAACTTACAAATTTAACAGTTTTAGCCTTTTTCTGGTAATGAGAGCCTTTTGCTTCAACCTTCGGTTGAGAAGTTGTGGACTTTTCAACTCGCTTCCATTCTTTTTCTTTTGAAGCGAATAATGGTTGTGATTTGGTTGACTTTTTCTTCTCTAAAGGTTTGGTTGTTGACTTTTCAAAAACCTGATCTATAGAGATTGGATTTACGTTTTTTATTGGAAAATCTTTGTATGAATAGATTTTCTTATCTCCAACCAAAGTATACAACACATATCTACTTCTTGTGTAGACACACTTGTCTTCATAGATTTCTTAGGAACTGTCTCTTGATTCTCAACAGATTGAGTACTAGGAGTAGCAGAAGATTCTACTCTTTTTCCTTTCATCAAGAGGCTGATCCTGATCATCATTTCTTGATTCATCATCTGATGTATCAACCTCTTCTTTATCAGATGATGAACTTTCTGGCTTGCTTGGTTCTTGAGAGGAATTTCCTAGTTTGAACCCTAACCCTGCTGCGAATTCCTCAAGATTAAAAGGTACAGAGGGTTCAAAACGAGGCATCTCCTCTTCATAAGGCATTTTGGTATAGTTGTGTTTCATTGGGGGTGGACACGAATTATACCCTATGCATTGAGCATCTCCCTTTAGTTTTTGAACTTCAATGATATGATCAAGCACATATTGGGAGTTAGAATAACTTTCCAATTTGCGTTTGATCGAATCATATTCGCATTTGGCGATGGCTAACTCTTTCTTTGTTTCTTCTAGGAGATTAATGTAGTTATTAATTCCTGTCTGTTTATTCAAAACTGTTTTTGTCAATTCAGAAACACTTTTCTTACGGGTTTCTATTATATATTTGAATTATTTTTCATTTCTAGTTAGCGCCAAGTTCGCCTCTTTGCATTTTGATAGTTCAACAACTAAATTCTGATTATGACTGTTGACGGTTTCATACTTTATTATCAACTCAACACAGTCATTGCAAATAGTAGGAGGGTCTGAATTTACCTGTTTTGAAGAACCTTCAACATTTGCCATAAAGGTAGTGTGATGAGGAAAAGCTGCATCATCTGTAGAGAGTGCCTCTGTCTCTTTTTCCGCAGCTTCTACATTCCTCGTCATTCTTACCTTTTCACTCTTCAACCTCAGCTTCACTTCCTTTCTTCACATCAGAATCAGATCCATAACCATCTGAACTTGAACATTCTTCATCAGAACTACCAGCATCCCCAGATGTATCATCGTTATTTGGAGTATTGATGCTGTGATCATCCTTGATTTGATCCACGATCTTCGCATAGCATGCAGTTCTTCTGTTGTTCTCAGTTCCCAACTGTACTGACCAATTGCATCCTTCATCAGACTAAACTACCATAGCTCTGTGCGTGTTTGAAGGTCCTGATTGATTGGTGTTGTTAGAGTTGCCAACGGCTACTATTCTTCTTTCGTTGTTGTACTGTGCTGTGTTGGATGGTTGAGACTAATTACGAAATGGGTTGTGATTTCCTTCCTTGCTGGGTCTTGTGCATTCCCGCTTAAAGTGACCTCTTTCTCCACAGTTGAAGCAAGTAACGGCGGTTTTGTCAAAGCCGTATTTAGTATCCTTCTTGCTTTCCAAACTGGTTCTACCCGTTCTTCTCATATAATCCTTCGCTCTTCTCATAGCGCTTGCAAATGCCCACTTGATGTCCATCAGCTCCATTTCATCTCGGTTAATTTGTTCGTAGTCTTCGTTCGTCAAATTGATGTTCCATATTTGACCTGCAATTAAACCACAATAAGCACTGACCATGGTATTTAGAAGTTCCACATGTTCCTGTGCAACTTCTACGTTGATTTTGGAGAGATTTGACGTGTTAAGTTTGACAGTGTTGGGATTTGCAGATTGACTGTTGTTTCAATAGAAAGCTTGTTGAGGAGCTTGCTGTGGAGCTTTATGCGTTAAATCCCTTGGCTGTGGAAGGAAGGCTTTCGGATCAAAAGCTTGTCCATAGGCTTGATTACTCGAACCTGTAGACTGACTTGATTGAACTTGTTGGGGTAGAAAAGGGTTCACGTTTGACACAAACGCGGTCTGCAGCTTCGGTTGCTGACTTGAGCTTGTACCTGCATTTATACTTCCAAAGTACATCTCAGGGTTTTGTGGAGCAGAGACTCATTGTGCCTTCCGGAGTTCTTCTTCATTCTTGTTCTCCAGTTTCTGCACAAATTCATAAATACTTATTGAGTCCAAAACACCTGTATGTTTTAATAGATCAATAAATTGACCCCATTTTGAGGTAAGGCATCAGCAAATCGCATCACAATTTCTTGTGGTGCTGCTAACACTTTATATGAGTACATTTCGCTGAGAAGATGATAAAACCGAGTGGTCATATCATTCTAGGTTTCGTTTTCCATGAACATGAAACCTTCAAACTCTTTCTTGAGCAGATCATGCCGAATCTTCGTGGTAGCAGCGTTACCTTCACCTCTTGCTTCCAAAGTGTCCCACAAATTTTTCGTTGTAGTACAATACACAAACTGATGATAAATGTCTTTATGCAGTGCCTGTGTGAGGATAGCAAATGCCTTTTTCTCTAGATCGTAAGCTTTCTTGTCACTTTCGACTAGATTGGCCAGTGAGGTTGGATTTGATCCAGCTTCTTCAAGTGCTTCATTATAGGGGGTAGTGAAACACGTCCACAATTCCGTGTTTTGTCCAAGAACATATGTATGAAAACGACTTTTGCAGGAAGGATAATCGTTCATATGATTTAGCTTGGGCGGACTACTCCCTGTTTCACTTTCGCTCATTAACAGAGTTTGGATGCTTTGATTTTGATTCGCAACACACGCCCATTGATTTCCAGAGATCATTGCTATATGTTGTGGCATCAAAGATTTTACCCATGATGTTGCGGAGCTTTGCGAAGATTCCTGATTTGAGCTTGAACAAATCCAATCCCATGGGTTAGAATTCATTATATTTTCTTGTTTAATGAAAATTTAAAGGTTTTAAAGTTTCACGATTATAATTACCTTTTAAAATTCACAGATCCGCAAATATGATAAATTCTTAAAATCACAAAGCTTTGAAAAAACAAAAAACAAACAAAAACCAAAGTTATTCGTACGAAACTAATTTCGTGCGGATAACACCCTATTTCGTACGAACCACACAGTTTCGTGCGAAACAGTTGTTTTGTGCGAGACAAGGTGTTTTCGTGCGAATCAGATGTTTCGCACTAAACTTTTCAATCGCACAAACTGTTTTGTTCAGTGTTTTTCAGAGGAATCTTTTCAGAAATGGTTTGGTGAGAAATTTCCTTTCTTGTGTAGACCTGCTTTTTCGAAATTACCTGTTGTCTTACCCACTTTTAGTTAAAACACAGATTTTTAACAGTCCACAGTCCAAGTCCAGATCCAAGTCAGAAAATGTCAAACCTACCAAACTAATCAGATTCAAATTTTTGCAGGTTTCTTCTTCAAGGGTGTTCTTTAGAAACATTTACCATAAAATTTTCTGCATGCAGCAGATTTAACCAAGTTTTAAGTTATTTAACTATCCAAAACTTATGTTTTTTGCTGGAGATTCAAGAACACTTCAGAAATCTTCAAACTAGCTCAGACACAACTAAGCCCGGTTTTGAACAAGGAAAGAGCCAAAGCTCTGATACCATTTGTAGGTCCACCTGCGGATGGTGTTAAACCAGTTCCTTGTTCATATGACACAAACACAAGTGCGGAATCCAAGTGTACATGCAACCAAAGCAAAGTAAAGAACACGGGGTAACTAAAGATTCACTATCTTGATTAATGATTGAGAACAAGTACAAACATATACACACAATGCTCGTATGACTCAAACATACTTGCTGTGTTCTTGTGTCAATCTCTCTGGTCAGTCTGGTGAGCTAGTCAGTCTAACTCTCACACGCGAGTCAACTAGTTCTCCAGGCAACTCCCAACTAAGAGGTACATGTCTGCTTATATAGTTTCTGTCTAGTTTGGTACGAATCACGACTCTAGACATATGGAACACACTATTTCACACGAGACACAACTCAGAATTTGGTACGAGACACTATTTCGTACGAAATACTTATTTCGTACGAAACAAGTAACACAATTGTTACTCAAGAATTTCGTACAAATCACCTGATTCATACGAAAACTCTGACTCGCACAGAATCCTTATTTCAGGAAAACGTGTGTAGACTTGACGTTTCCTAGATTTATCAGTATGCACACATGCAACTGATTAACACAGACAAGCTAAGATGTCATACTAGATCAAGATAGAAGGATATCTCGATCTATTTGACATGACCAAACCTATATAGACACTTGAGCAAAGACCGTACAATTACAACTGTAATTAAGAACAAGCGAGAAACACAAAACTGTATCAACATCAAATACAATACCTTTTTGGGAATGTCCAGTGAAATCTGATCAGTCCGTTGGTACAAGTGCACAAACTTATGAACGAATTTTTGATCCAAAGGCCTTTCTTCCTCAACCTCAAGTTGCCACAACTCAAGTTCAACAACAAGCTTTCTATGGTACAAATTCTCAACCTTCAACTTCAAACACCGTCAGACTAGATACATCAAACCTTTCCAAGGTAAGTGTGGAAGTTGCACGGGAACATATGGAGCTTCTGAATACATTGGTGAGTCCTTACTGTTGATTAGTAGCTGGTAAAATTGGTAATGTCAACTTAACCAGTGAAGACTATGCGCAAATTGATAAGGAAGAGATGGAGTTAATTGATATCAAATGGGCGTTCGCAAGTGCAGTTCATAGAGCAAAAGATTTGATGGAGAGAACCGGAAGAACTAATCTGGAAAGTAACAAAGATACTCCATATGGTTTTGATAAAAGAAAAGTTACTTGTTTCAACTGCAAGGAAAAAGGGCATTATAAAAGAGAATGCACGAAACCTCCACAACAAGGGAATCAATATCCTTTTACCAGAAATCAAGCTGCCAACAACGAAAGAGCAATGGTTCCCGCAAACAATTCCAATCGAGCATTAGTGGTTCAAGCTGACGAACATTGTGATTGGTCAATTCAATTGGGAAACATTGGTGGAGGAGGAACTGCATTATATGCTAAAGTTGCAAAGAACAGTAACGATGAAGAATCTTCCAGAAATGACAACAGTTCATGGGAAAGCAGCAGTTCAAATGAAGCAGAATCGACTTCTAGTAGAGAACAATCTGAAGATGAGGTAGTCACGGAGACTGAATCAACAGATAGCAGTGAAGAAGATTCAGAGCATGAAACTAAAGAACCATCTGATGAATTTTCCAAGCATCTCTCATCAATTGGATCTTCAACACTTCATGCAACTTTCATGACACGCTTGGATTGTTAATCTAGTCAGGTAAGTCTCGATAAACCTACTGTGTCTAAATGTTCTAATTGTATATTTTTAGAAGGAAAATACTTAGAACAGGAAGGTAAATTTGATCACATGAAGAAACATCATCAGAGCTTGATTATGGATCTAACAAAATGCACCAAGGCAAACGCAGCTCTTAAGAAAAAGGATAAAGAATTCAAAACAACAATTGAAACTTTAAAGAAAGATGTTTCTGAATTGTTAAAAAATGTTTCAAGAAAACAAACAGCCATTAACAAGTACATTAACATGCTTGAAGAAGCAAAAAAGGAGCTAGCCTGTGCAAAATGTGAACATGACGCAATCAAACTCAAGTTGGACAGTTATTCCAAATCAAGATATGTTTTGGATCACATCATCGAAAGTCAAAAGAAGAAAGGTGATGTAAAATGTATAGGTTATCAGGCTTGTCCTCCTCCGGTTAGGCACAATTACACCAAAATGCCCGTTGATGAAGATATGCCACATTTTGAACTCACTATTTCATTAGACCTAGATGAGTTTAAACCTGGTCTAGGGTTCACAAAAGGCATATCTTCAAGTCAAAGCCAACCGGATGACGTCAATAACTCAAAATATAAGGATAATCAAAATTCTCTCATTATTGAGGATTATGATAGTTCGGATGAAGAGTCAGCTGAGGATAAACCTAAACAATCAAACACGGTAAAAAAGAGGAAAATATACCTCTCAAAAATCACATTCTATGTGATCCTTCAACGAAACCGTGTATGACTGCCAATGTCAAGAATGTTAAAGCTCATGTTGAAAACTGTGAAAACATGAATTTGCTTAGGTTTATCCTCAGCTGGATTGGCCAGTGAGGTTGGATTTGATCCAGCTTCTTCAAGTGCTTCATTATAGGGGGTAGTGAAACACGTCCACAATTCCGTGTTTTGTCCAAGAACGTATGTATGAAAACGACTTTTCCAGGAAGGATAATCGTTCATATGATTTAGCTTGGGCGGACTACTCCCTGTTTCACTTTCGCTCATTAACAGAGTTTGGATGCTTTGATTTTGATTCGCAACACACGCCCGTGCATATAATGTGCACGGTCGTGCACGCAAAAAAATTACATCAGTACATATGTTAATCTGCACGGCCGTGCACGCAAAAAAATAATTATTACACCAGTGCAGATGTTGATCTGCACGGCCGTGCACGCAAAAAAAACATAACAAAATTTTTTTTTTCTTAAAAAAATAATAAATAAATAAATAAATAACCATAATAAAAAAACTTAAAAAAAGAGAAATAAAAAAAATTTAAAACAAAAAAAAACAAATATTCAAAAAAAAAACCATATAGTGCACAACCATTCTCTCTTTTCTCTCCTACAACAACTCACCGTTTTTTTGTAATCACCACATATCACACAAAAGGTATGAATTCTTTAGTATTTTACGTGTTTAGTCTTGTCTTTTGTCTTATATTAGTATTTTGCATCAAGAAATTTGAGGTTTTTTTTCGTAATCCAAACAAGACCCTAATTTTTGATGTTTTTCTATAAATATTGTACTTTAATCGAGTCGGGAGTATATCGTTCGCTGTTACAGTCTTTGTCTATCTTTTATTTTTATTTTGATTCGTTATGTTTTAGTTGGGGTTATCATTTTGGGTATCTTTTATTAAAATCCCCCGGATATGTTTTTCCTAATATATATATATATATATATATATATATATATATATATATATATATATATATATATATATATATATATATATATATATATATATATGTTACTTTTATTTTCTTTTTAGCTAATGGATGGGATGGTTATTTAACTAATCCTTTGATCAGTTGTGATGCTTTGTATTTTTTCTAGCATGTCACATTTTGAAGGAAAATGGGACACAAACCGAGTATGCACCCAGGAGCGTGGGGACGGTGAAGTCAAGTCCATGAATCTTCTTCAGTTTTCTTCAATATACAGGGGAGTGTTACTCTCCTTTTTCACACTATAGTTTAGCTATTTATAACCGCTTAACTATTTTTTGTTTCACATTGAGGACAATGTGAAGTTGAAGTGTGGGGAAGGGTATTAATGTTGTTAACTTTGTTTGTCCTTAAAGTTTGTGCAAAAACTCCCACTTTAATTTTTGTGGCATTTATATATTGCAAAAAAAAAACTAAACGTTTAGTTGTTTTTAGAAAGGATCGGATACAATCAAAACTGACAAGTCACATTAATTTTGAAAAAGATAACTATAAGCGTGAGAAACTACAGAATGACTCGCATGCTAATTTTTACACTTGCACCCATTCATTCCGTTTACGTGAGCATATTTTTGAGCCTTCTACTGCTTTCTTGACATGCTTGTTGTTTTTTGCGGAATATGAGTAGCCAGATATTTTATGCAATTTAGATGTTTTATGCAATTTAGAACTTGTCATTAGCATACTTTTCAAGATCATGAATATGTGAAAAGGGCATGAATGTGATAAAGACACTTAGGATACCCTTCTTGTGTTAGCCTTTTCCTTTGTTTATTTTACGTACCTACCATCATTCCATTAGTTAACCATGTTGAGCCTACTCCCCGTGTTTCTTCCGATTACACCCAATTAACCTACTTAGCCAAACTTAGCCTTTTTTTTAAACCTTTGTGTTAAAACTCGGTTAAAGTTATCGTTTGACTTGTGTTCTTTGTACTTAGTTCCTTTTGTGTAAAAGTATTAAAGTTCTTGTTCTTAGTTTATATATTTGTTAAAAAAAACAGAAAAAAAAAGAAAAAGAAAAAAGAAAGAAGAAAAAAACAAAAAAAAGAAAAAAAAACCATGAAAACAGAACACCCTAAAATAGGGTGAAGATGACCAAATTAGAGCAATTTTAAGTGCTAAATGGTTATAATCTTGTTGTTAGCTCAAGTAGATGAAAATCGTCGTTCGCGTAGTTATGTATAGTTCTTATTTATTTACACTTGTTAAACATAACCGTCGAGTTTTAACCATTTAGCCACTTTTAAATGTCCATTCCACACCCTTAACCATTGCCTATCATTACAACCCTCAAAGACCTCTTGATTTGTGCCTTTTTCGCATGTTAGTTGATGGAGATTCGATCTTTTGACAAGCTTATGGCATTGCATGATTCATTTCCTTGACGTCGAGTGTTTTACACATACACATTATATGAGTGTGTGAGCATTGTGAGTAGTGTAAAGATTTGCATGCTAAGTCAATTGGAAGTGAAATCATTGCTTTTTGGTTATCTTTACATATATTATCTTGTGCTTGATTGGTTTTGAACATTGATGATGCCTTTTGGAAACCGATTTATAGTTGCACATATATTAGCAATTTAGTCTGCTAAATAATTGATGCCATTGGGAGCTTTCATAGTTTGCTTGAGGACAAGCAAAGTTCAAGTGTGGGAGGTTTGATATACAATAAATTATACATGTTTTAGTCCCTCATTTTACCCCTGTTTTACGTGTTTTTTACTATAAATTCGATGTTTAGGTTCTTAATCGTGTACTTTTGGGATTTCAGGTCTTAAACGACGTTTCACGGTCAAATTTGGAGAAAACGAGGAGTTTCCGGGCATTTTGAATGAAAACTTCACAATCTGCTGAAGACACAGATCATGCACGGCCGTGCGCCTCGGTCGCACCCCCGTGCGCCTTGGTTGCATCCCCGTGCACTTTTTGTGCACGGCCGTGCACGCACTTTGTCGCCAAAATCAGCCACTAGCAGAACCCATACCCTGCAACTGACGTCATGATTAGACTTGTACAGTGCACGGTCTGCACTTTATGTGCACGGCCGTGCGGATATGAAAATCTCTATAAAACAGGGCAGACGCTTCTGATCAAATTGTTGGGTAATTTTCCAAGTTTCTGGGCGATTTCTGAGGTCCGATAGCTTCCGATTCTGATCGATTTCAAGCCTCAAGGTTGCAAGTAGCTTATCTTTCATCCAATCCATCAAATCCTTGCTTGTTTATGGTTTTAATTCTTGTTCGTAACATCCATTTTAAGCACATTTGCAAGCATTGAGCTGATGTTTATGTATTATTGTTATTAATGTTAGTAAAATACTTGTTTTATGAACAATATTAAGCTTGTAATCATGTTGGAATGATGCTTAGGCAACTTGTTCATGTTTGAATCTTGATGATCATATGGCAAAATTGGTTCATTGATGTTGGATTTTGGATTGAGGTTGTTTATCTTGGATGATTAGTAAATCGTTAGTTAGGATAAGTTGATAAAACCCCATAATTAATCATTTGCTAGTAAACTATTAACTTGTTAATATGTTTACACCATGAAACTAGAAATGGGTATTGGTTTAATAACAGATAAATCTGATTTTGATTAAGAATGCTTTCTTATACGTAAGGGCTCTAACGGGTTAGATGGTGTTATTGTAAGTTCTTAACATGTATCATAATCTTTGTTGAGTATTTCTAGCCAAAATGACCAACTTGGTATATTTATGTTTAAGATAACTTTGTGATATGATCTACGTTATACTTGTCTCGGTGGTTGTATTGTGTTTATTGGTATTGCTTTCCTTGATAAAGTGAGGTTAGAAAACTCTTAACGGATGACTAACTTATTTTTAAAGATTCATATGAAAATATATCAATAGCTCGTTAATGAATAATTTTAGGTGGTTAAAGTATGTTTATCGTGTTAACTTTCTAAAGAATTATCATGTTAGGATTCCCGAAAGGGATACTAATTGTCTTTATATTTGGGAATTGATCAAGTGCCTTTGCGACATTTCTGACTTAGTTAACATACTTAGGTTGTTTATAAACAAGACAAAAGAAAAAGAAATTATATTTTTGTACTTAAGAGTCTTTTATGTTTTAAAATATAATTTTAGAAAATTTAGGAAAACTCTTTCACATACCTTTTTACCGGTAAATAAATGACGACGGTTTAGTACATAAGCGCATGTCCACGTCTATGGATCGACATCTGGTTCTTACCCATACTTTACTACATATACGATAGGGTACACTTGTCCTTTTGTGTGTGTTTTAATTTAAGGTATAAATCATTTTTATAAATATTAAAACCGAGTTCGTGTGTAAAATTCATTGTAAAAACATGTATATATACGCACACGTCAGAGATCTATGAAATGAAAGCAAAGCTGCAGAAGAAATTCGGTGGTGAATTTGCAGATAAGAATGATGATCCTCAAAATGTTGCACATCATGAGCACACCAAAAAGGAAAAGACTGCAACCGATGCAGAATATGAAGCAAAGCAGCTAAAAAATCGAAGAAAAGAAAGCAGCCTTATATGAAGAATCTGAACAAGAAGAAGATGCTTGTTATGAAGAATTAAGATGTAAATCCCCTCGATGAGAACTTCCAACCAAAAGACCCATCCAAAGTATCTGATCGGTATGCCATGGAGCTAGGATCAAGCCATTACGACAAGGTCGGAAACAAGTCAGAGGTAAAGTGTTGGAGATATGATCATGACGGGAATCTATGGATAGTCAAGAGGGAGAGCGGCCATATGGAATACTACTCCAAGAAGACACAATTTGAGTCATGGACGAAGATAGATCTGAAAAGTCTGTTGAGGGCTCATTATTCTGACACAGATCCAAATCAACACGGTCTGGGATGGACATTTCATTCCAAGCTTGAAGATGAAGTATCTCGCAACTTCCCAACTATGAAGACCGCTGAGTCATATCTGAAGAAAAGCCCCTATATTCGAGATCCTCATACACATAAATGTCTTCAGAACGTTATTTGGCTACCAACCGACAAAGATAAGGTCATTCCTGCTGCTACAAAAATTCCCAAAGGGTGTGCTAAAGAACCTCTGTTACTGGGCTTATGATCCGAGAATGTCTAAGGCAGTGATTGTTACAAAAGAGAAGGCATTCCAATTGGCTGATACTTTAGACCTAATTAGTTTTTACGAGGAGGACATCTTGATGCTAGGCGCACATCAAATTCAAGCAAGTGATAAGTATGAAGAATGTGCGAAATCTTGGACAAGTGTGGTGGCAACAGTGATTCGGAACAAACTTTTTTGCAAATGATTGATCCATAGTTTAAGGCAGCAAAGATTGGAAATCCTGAAGCGTAAGACTAACACTAATTTAGTAAACCTAGGGGGATTGTAAGGCCCTAATAGGTTTATGCATTAGTATCTTTAGGGGTATGGGACATTATGTTGTAATGGGCTTAGGGGGAGCCTTTGTGCCTAAGGGCTTTAGGGTTATGGAGCACAAACCCTCTAGTATATATAGATAATGATTTATTAGGGTTTGGTGGCTCCTTGATTGATTTTCACTTGTACTAGACAAATTATTGATTTGTATGCAAATTGAACATTTCTATTTTCATCTTATTTCTTTCAATTGATTCTTAGCTTGTTTGTGTGATTTAGCCACCTTTCAAGCTAAGTGTGATATCGTAAGATCCGATTTTCGGGACTTACAAGTACCCTCAGCCATATTGGTCTGAGTCAGCACGGATACAGTCCCGCAAGGCCAAAATATTGAAAGATAATTAAGTAAGTTATTCATGTAAAATGTGGCATGTCTCTTTTTTGGAGGCAACGCTACCCTCGGCCATATTGGTTTGAGTCAACAGGGATATAGTCCCGCAATGCCGGTTTAAAGTTTTAATAGTAGTTTGTTTATAAGGGGCTCAAGTTGTTCTTACTTCCCTCGATTTGATGCTATCTGCCTCAAGGAAAGTCCTAATAAGCTTGACCCAAGTCCTCGCAGGATCTATACAGTGAACGAGGCAAGAACTTTACCAATACCACCCTTCTAACCTCCTTCTAGACAGTTAACGCGCTTTATATAGACCGAAAGACACGAATTAGTGAATCAACGAAACATGAAAGATAATAGAATAATGTTCACTTTCAATATAAAAAGTTAGTATTAAAGTCATTAGTACATAATTAAAAAGTTAACCAAAGCTAGGAAAACAAAAGTAATACATAAATAACTTGTCTTCACCAAGTGATGTAAAATATTAGCTAATCGTGGCCTTTGTTTGACAAAAACTCTTACGATCAACCTTGGATCCCGAGACTACTACACACTCTAGGATGGATGATGGTGGTATTGTGGTGGTGGAGTGGTTGCAGGTGTGAGAGAAGTGGTTTGCCAAAAGATGAGTTGAAATGGAACAAAGCACCCCTATTTATAACTGGAAATAGACCACTCACACGGCCCTGTTCCTTGTGGGCATGGCCCCATGCATTCCTTCTTCTTTTTCTTCATTTAATTTTGTTGTTAAATCAGCCTGCTTCACGGCCCCGTGGCCATTGTACTTGCTGTACTATCCCAGATATGCGAATCTGGAAGTTGACCACAGCCCGTGCCCAAGGGGACACGACCCATGTCTCTTGTCTGCTTATCTTTGTCTTCTTCTGATCTGGAATCATGAAGGGGGACGACCCTATGCCGATGAGGCACGACCCCGTGCTAGTCTTCTGACTTGTTGTTTTTGTCTTTGGGTTGAAGCTTGGTGGGTTTGTTTAGTACGTTGTCTTCATGTCTTCCATATTTATGCTGGATTTTTTCGTTAATTTGTTCCTTTTGTACATTTAAGCTCTTTTAATTCTGAAAATCAAAAGTAAACAAAGAAACACACTTTTTCCAACATTGGTACTAAAAAAGGTCAATTTTATACCATATTTGATATAATTTATATGTTGCTTTTGATGCATACGTTATCCTCTCTGTCAATTCCTGATATTATAACCTATCATCTAAGTTAATAGGATCATTTGAGTTCCCACTAGTAGTGGTTGTACTTGGTTTTAAACCAAGTGCCCCTTGTTCTTGGTTTTGGGGACTTCCAACTGATAGAGAGTGTACTATTGTAGACTCAACAATCGTTGCCTTTAAGAAAGTCTTAGTTATGTAACAATTGCCCAACTGTGAGACTGTTGTCTCTATAGTTGTAGTGGTTGCCTCTTTTGAAAAACCTTTAAATGTCACTTATGACAAAAGAGGTGTACCTTCCTCTGTTTGTAGGCTAACAATGACATGACTTGGCCCAATCACTTTTCGTGGCATGCTCCCAATAATAGGTGGTTGGGAGGAACTGGGTATATCCAAGTTACTTGGTCAATCGAATCAAGCAATGGTTTTATGGTAGAGAAAATGGAGGAAGTTTTTGGTGGTGGAGTGGAAAGAGAAGCAACCCTAGGAGAAGTGCTTGAGAATAAATGTTCAAATGAATCATCTATCTCTTGATTTGGTTCCCATTTACTTATAACACTATCCTTTTGTGATAATATGTGAGCAGTTTGGATGGATGGAGATGCTTGCATCTGTTGATGTGAGAAGTAACAACAGATGTTTGCTGCTCTTGTGTTGCAGCAGGCTTCTCTAGCATCTTAAGCTCTAGGGTTACCTTATTTTCAGCCATCTCTAGAGAGGCTTCATCATTTCCTATATTTTTATAATTTTCATCATAGTTTTAGACGGGTATGACTTTTTTCACAGGGTAGTTCAGCCCTCTCTAAAGAGATTTCAACACTTCCTTTTTTTAATTTCATGATATTTAGATATGTATAACCTTTTCATACAGTAATATATATTTTTTTTAAATCACACCAAATTAAAGATAATTTTATCATCTCCAATTTGGTGTATTTTTTAATATTATATGAAAATGTTATACCTGTTTAAAATTTGTAGTGTAAAAAGATTTAAAAAATAGATAAGGTTGAATTCTCTTTATAGAGGGTGTAGCCTCTTTAAAGAGCCTTTAACCTTATCTATTTTTCCACCATGGTTTTTAGACGAGTTTAACATTTTATACGATAATATTAAAAAGAATACACCAAATCAAAGATAATAAAATTATCTTTAAGTTGGTCTAGTCTTTTTTTCTAATAATAACGTATGAAAATATTATACTCGTCTAAAAATCATGATAGAAAATTAAAAAAAAAAGTGTGTAAGTCTCTTTAGAGATGGCTGATAAGGCTTAGAGCCGCCAAGGACTCTTTTTTACACGTGTCGCATATTGGTTGGTGTTCGTTGAAAGAATTTATAAAGCCGCTTTAGTAACATTGATTTCCATGAGAAGACTCCTAATGGGGTTTCAACCGACTATTTTTGAAAATTTGACTAGTCAACGGATATTTTTGTTAAATATAGGAACCATAGTACAATAAGATGGTCTAGTTCAAATATTTTCTAGTAAACAAGAAGTTTGTTCAACTCTATACACCGCCCTAAATCTACACATGAGAAGATAACTTATAGACCATGTGTAGTGGGGCATTATCATAATGCCATTCACTTGGGCATTAAGCGACACGTGACATATGAAAACATTATGGGATGTGAAGTTCAAAAGTGGTGTAGTTTTATAATTGCCCCATGATTCAATCACTACACCATTATTTATTTTTAATTTCTTTTCTTTTTAAAAAAAAATTAAAACAAATATTATTTCATTAACAAAAAAAATACATTAACATTAATTAAAATACTAAAAAAATAAAGGCAATACATGCAAAAATATTAAAAAACATACGAATGGTAAAAAGATAACGCTCTAAAGTATATATTTGTTGCGGATTTGTTGCCTAAGCATTTGTGCTAGGATCAAGACGTCTCCTTGGAGGTGATGGATCGTATTAGACAAATACTCGATGTCTCTCTCCATTTGCCTTACTTCTTGGATCGCGACAAACTTTTTATTTTCGGCCTTTTCTTCTTGCAACTTTTCCAAATGCCTGTGCCTAAGATCTTGTATATCTTAAAGTCGTCGGTTCATCTTCTCGAAATCTTCTTTCATTTCGGCACCCGTCGAAGACGACTCCGCCCTTCCCCCTTTTTTCCCACTTCTTCTTCTGGAAGGTCGGGGCAAATCCATTTCCTCATCCTCGGTGATAGGATTGTTTAAATCGACGTTTCGAATATCAGAAGTGGGCGAATTTGGATCAACTGAAGAGGAGGTTTTGTACCGTATCGTCTTGTGCCTACTACTAGACGTTATGGTTGGTACGTTAACCCACTTAGGACTTCCACGTAGAAACTCTCAACACTTCAAGTATGCAAATGTCCCTCGCGTCGAGTTGTACTCGTCCAACACTTTTTTTAATATATCTATGTTGTTTTGACTGATACCCCAATTGTCCTTCATACGTTGGAAGACCTCTTAAAGCCCATTGCATTTTTCATTTGTCAAAAACAAATATCGTAATACGATGTGTCCCTTCCGCTATATCGCACGGGCATTCTACTCTCAGATTTGTAAGAAAAATAGGATGTCAATTTTGGTAAAAGAAAAATAAATATTGATAGCCAACTACTAAAAGATTTGGCCGTTTGGGCGATAAGAACCATCTATCATACGATAATTATTATTTTTTGATCACTTTTCACGATCCGTTTCACTAATAAACGCTACAATTAACAAACCATAACATCTTCGATTACGAAAACAACCTAAAGATTACGACCCACTTCTTTTTACACACCGTTTCTTCTCTGCATATTTCTCCATCTTTGCGGCTGCTCCACCGCCACTATCTCAGGTTTCCGATATTGTTCTCGCACATTCTTACATACCCAATTGAGTTTATGTGTTTCTGTACAAAACCCATTTCGCAATTTGGGTTTCTTCGTTTTGTTTTGAAGTGGTTTATGTTTAGGGTTCTTATGTTTGCATTCGCACAGTTGCTAGTACTTTAGTTTAGTTATTTTGGTGGGTTTTTATTTATGGTTTATCATAATTGATTATGCTACATGTTACCCATGTTTAGTTGATTTTGTTGTGGTGATTTGGTTGTAGTTTATCGGATTATGGACTTTTAGAGGAGTGTGTATATGTATGTGTCTTAGATTTGTCTTGGCGAATTAGGTTTCCGGTATACTTCTGTTTGTGTTAGCTTCAGCTATGGTACACGTAGTTTCAAGAGGGTTAGTGCTACCTTTTGTTGTCTGTTCGCCGTTTTATCGGTTGCTAGTATAGTTTACTCACCACTATATGCTAATGGTAGTTACTACTATCATTGTTAGCTATGTTGTCAAAAGCGCATACTTGCCTGAGAGGCGCATTTTTAGGACAAGTTGTGGCCAAGTTCCTGCCGAAAATCGTCTGAACAGGTATGAAACAATTACACTATTTCTAAACGAGCTTGGAATCAACCTAAAAGAACCTAAAGAAGCCTAACATGTGTCTAAAATACATAAAAATGGCTTAGTTCTTACACTACGCACTTTGCTTCAAAAGCCCTCAGCTTTTTAAGCACCTTTGACAACATAGATTGTTAGTACATATTGTATGTTGTTGGCTTGTTGCTTTGATTCCCTTAGCCACATTTATGTTATTCAGAGCCAGGGTCTCTGTAGGCATGCACCTCTCTATCCCCTGGGTAGAGGTAAGGTTTGCCCTCATCCCACCCTCCCCAGACCCTACACATAGTTATGCTATCAGTGAGATTTTACTTGGTACGTTTGTTTGTTTGTTTACCCATCTTCTTGTTTCGTGAGAAACAGGTACTGAAGAACTCTAAATGGCCACATGTAAACCAGCATCATTGATTCCGGTAGATGCTCGGAGTTCAATGGGGGTATTGACTGTTTTTGGTGGGAGAGTAAGATCCTTAAAGATAAAACATGGGTTTTCGAATTCGAGCTACAAGATTGCTTATAAACCCCAAATTAAATGCATGGCGAATTCACACAACATCAATCAGTTTAACAACAAAGATCAGTTTCTCAAGCTCCACCCTGAAGTCTCAACAATTAATCGCAATGTTACTGAGATTTTGAGAGATTCACCGAGTTCTGATGACTATAATGGGGCTAAGATTAAAGTAATCGGTGTTGGAGGAGGTGGGTCGAATGCTGTTAATCGCATGATCGAGAGTGCGATGACGGGTGTTGAGTTTTGGATTGTGAATACGGATGTTCAAGCCTTGAGGTTGTCCCCTGTTTTCCCTGAACAACGATTGCAAATCGGGGAAGAGTTGACTCGTGGGCTTGGTGCTGGTGGTAACCCGGATGTTGGTATGAATGCCGCAAAAGAAAGCAGAGAATCTATCGAAGAAGCTGTTTATGGTTCAGATATGGTTTTCGTGACCGTAGGTTTATAATTTTATGCTTTGTAGATGCATATGGTTATTGAATATTGATGTTTATAATCGTTTTCTTTTTTCTGCAGGCGGGAATGGGTGGGGGAACAGGTACAGGTGGGGCCCCTGTAATCGCGGGGGTTGCAAAGTCAATGGGCATATTGACCGTTGGTATTGTGACAACACCGTTCTCATTTGAGGGACGAAGAAGAGCAGTTCAAGCACAAGAAGGAATTGCGTCTTTAAGGGAAAATGTTGACACTCTTATTGTCATTCCAAATGACAAGTTATTAACTGCGGTTTCTCCATCTACCCCTGTAACCGAAGCTTTTAATCTGGCTGATGACATCCTTAGACAAGGTGTTCGTGGTATCTCAGACATAATCACGGTACGATGTTCATGATATTATTATTTTTATTTTTAATATTATTTTCATTTTAGTTTTGTTTGTACATTAAATGAGTTTGTTAGCATAAACTTGCAGATACCGGGGTTGGTTAATGTTGATTTGTGATGTTACGAGCGATTATGGAAAATGCAGGGTCGTCATTAATGGGGATAGGAAATGCAACAGGTTAGTAGGAAATACTATTTCGGATTTTTATTTTAGTATATTATTTCATTTATCTTGTGTATGTTGATAGGGAAGACAAGGGCACGTGATGCTGCATTGAATGCGATTCAATCACCTTTGCTAGATATTGGTATCGAGAGGGCTACAGGGATTGTGTGGAATATAACCGGTGGTAGTGATTTGACATTGTTTGAGGTATCTTTCTCAAGACACATGTATCTGTATCTATACATTTAGGGATGTTTGTTTGCCTCTTAATGGGGCTCTTAATGGTTCAGACCTCTTACTGGTTTAACACTTAATGGTTTAGACTGTTTGTTTCGCGAGCAGATGTCTGAATGGTTCAGTCATTTGCCTTTGAATGGTTAAGCATTATACTAAGTCTGAATGGTTAAGACCTCTAATTGAATTGGTCAGACATTTGCTCTAAACAATTAAGCATTATACTGCCTCTTAATGGTTCAGATCTCTTATTGGTTCAGCATTTAATGGTTCAGACCT
Organism: Scalesia atractyloides; assembly: GCA_947069175.1. NCBI lineage: Eukaryota > Viridiplantae > Streptophyta > Magnoliopsida > Asterales > Asteraceae > Scalesia > Scalesia atractyloides. The sequence goes on from CAMTDV010000231.1 coordinate 28,671, forward strand.
CTTACTGGTTTTGCACTTAACTATTCAGAAGTTGTCAAACAGCCCCTTAACTATATGAAAAGACTATAGGGGCATGTTCAATACATAACCAGTACAAGTATAGAACCAAAATAAGCACTTCTATCACCTGTAGTAGTAGAAAGAAAGATATGTGGTTATGCGGCGACCCTAAGTAATCACATTAAAAGCAATAGGTATAGGTGCTTCTGCGTTTCATCGTTACAATTTTGTTGCCTTGCCCTTCAAATACAAATAATTTTGGTTCTTTCACAATGGAACTGGGGCTAGCATATTGCAAAAGATATTTATATTTTATATTAATAATAAACTATTTTTTTAATAAGGTTATTTAGGAGGTTTTAGGCATTAAAAGTACACTTTGGACAACTTTTGATATGTTTGACCCATCTTTTTATGAGTTCACGTCAATTTTAAATAAGACGAAAAAATGTTCAAAGAAAAGGTTATGAAATCTAAAATCGACAATCGTTCCTGCGTAAAAAAAGGGTTTGTGTTATGTTTTGTTTGCGTGTTGTGGTAAGTTCAAGTTCAATGAAAAGGTTTGTGAATTGTGACTTATATAGTGACAAAATAGGAAAACTTTATTTATCAATATTAGTGTTATGTTTTGTTAGCTACCATTTTATACTGATGGTATCTTAAATGTCACCTTGAAAGGTGAATGCTGCAGCTGAGGTCATATATGATCTTGTGGATCCAAGCGCAAACTTGATCTTTGGAGCGGTCATCGACCCATCAATAAGTGGTCAAGTAAGTTTATTCTTCTATTAACAAAATTCCGAATTTGTTTATTTATATTTAATGCCACCAACCTTTGCCAGTGGTGTATGTCTATAGGTGGTAGGATTGACCTATTTGCTGGGTGATTCGGGCTATGGTTGGTAATATAAACATTAGATGAAAAGGAACATGTCAAAAGTCTCCCAAAGTGTGTTGTTAATGCATACAATCTACGATTACTGTATTTATATATATTTTTGAATCATACTCGACATAATTATTTGGAATATTGGATTTTAATAATCCCAACTATTCGTCATTGGCCGCCAACAGTACCAACTTCAAAAATAACCACCGGCAGTCCCAACTATTGACATGTTGGCACCCAATGGACCCTGACTAACAGATTCCTGACGTTGTTAGTCTCCGGTTGCCAGAAAACCGTTTTTGGCAAGAAAAAGGTTTCTAAAGGGCTGATCTAAGGTTACAAAGAGGTTTGGGACGAAGATGTTAAGTTTTCCAGCCAAAAAGTTGAGCTGTCCGGCCAAAAAGAAGTTTTCCTGCGAAAAAAGGAGTTTTCTAGCAACTTCAATAATTGGGTCTTTTACTAGAAAAAGGTTCCTAAAGTTTTGCAATAAAGTTACAAAGAGGTTTGGGACGAAAATCTTGAGTTTTCCGGCCAAAAACGTTTTTCCGGTGATCGGAGACTAATGGTGTTAGGGTTCTGTTAGTCAGGGGGGTCCATTGGAGGTCAATATGCTAATAGTTGAGACTGCCAGTGTTATTTTTGAAGTTGGGCCTGTTGTCAGCCAACGATGAATAGTTTGGATTATTAAATCCAATATTCCTAATTATTTTAGAAAATTCTTTTATTCATTAAAAAAATGCTTGAAAATTGGTTGTCGAGTCCATTTGACCTATTTTGTCATGCCACAATTTTATGTTTTGGTCCTATTTTCCGACACTAATTTATCTTCCATGGGTTATTTGCATGTATATTGTCAAGTTTATGTCATACCACAATTTTATGCTTGTCAAGTTAATTTTATGTTTTAGTCCTATTTTCGGACAGAAAGGGTATAAATGTATGCCATTAGTTTTGAAATGAGTATATTGGATATTATGATTTTTATTTGGATAAATATGATATTAATATGAAGTTTTGAGTGGGATATGTGAAATTATCCCTTCTATTTTTCCTTCATTTTGTTGCAAAAATGATGCTTTGTTTGCAACAAAAAAACGCCAAATACGATGGTTAAAACTGATCACGCCTATTAAGATTTTATACCAGAACTAACTTCCATCATATAACCAATATGTTTATATCAACTCAATTGGCAGCAAACAAAAATCTCTTAAGCCGGCTTTTTCTTGCCTCAGGTTAGCATCACTCTTATAGCAACCGGATTCAAACGACAAGAAGAAAGTGACAGGCGGACCCCCCAGGTATCACTTCAAGCTCCAAGTAAATGGCACAATTCTGATTTGTAGGAAAGTTAAGGGCAGGTTGGTAATTTTACAACAATATCCAAGTCAAATGTATCATAAACTTGATCAAAATGCAGGGTGGTCAAGCAGACGTGGTTGGAATGAATCGACGGTCTCCAGCCTTCACAGAAGGTGGATCAGTTGAAATTCCAGAGTTTTTAAGGAAGAAAGGGCGGTCGCGCTACCCTAGAGCATAATGCGGCTGTTTACCTTTTTGCCCTTGTGATATACCAAGTATGGTTTGTAGGTAGAAGATTGTTGCCATTATATGCAACAATTGTTTTACCAGTAAAAGGTTCATAGTAGATGGTAACTATATTACTTGTAGCCAAGATTGTTTAAATTAGAGGTTTAGAGTTTTATTACTTGTATAATAATCATAGTTGGTTGCTTGGTGTGCAAGAATGGAAAGAGTCCTTGTATCACTTTTACTGACTGTTACATGTAAAATCCTTTTATTTAGTTTTGTTTTATTAATAAATTATTAAAATAAAATTAGTCACTGTAAGTTATTTTGATTTATTCTCATGCATTGATTGCAAGAGAAAGAAGTGGTGGAGAGGAGGGTTGCAAGATTTTTTCATAAAATTTTGGGGACAAGAATCTTCACAAAGTAGTTGAAAAGACCATCTCACATAATATCTTCCAGTTGACATGTTCATTTTACTGGTTTTAGTTATTTTAAATTATTTAACTTTAAGGTGAACTTAAAATATTTTGAACTTACACCTTTGAATATAACTAGTTGGTTATCATTCGTGTTATGTGGTGGTTTAACATGTAGATAAAAATACGTAAATTGCAAACGTAACGATAAAAAACCATGCCATGATGGTATGTTTGAAAGCCACAAAAAAGTTATGTCATACAATATACGATAACCAAGTTATTTAAGCAAAATTTATACCAAAAAGTATATAAAGATAACCACAATGGTCTTGCATTATAATGAGTCAGTTTAAGCGTGGATAGAGCCACACGCCGTAATGGTGTATTAAGAGATGAGTGCCCGGTGGTTTTTTTTAAAAGAAGGTTTAAAAACGTTTAAAACAACCGATTGGTTTAACAACAACGTTATGAAAATTCACAAATAAAACACATCACCGTCACAATGGTATATTTAGAGGCGAGAGTCATGTGTTTTAAAAAAAACGAACGGTTTAAGAAAATGTTTAGAACTACCAATAGGTTTAGAAACAACATTACGAAAATTTACATCGAAATATAGATAAAAATAACTCACGTGAAGCGTTGATATAAAAAACGAGACCCATTAAAAATCACATAACAGGAGATTCCTTAAAAACTCAAAATGATAACTTAATTAAAGTGTATGGGTTTTAGTGTAAATCGGTTAAAGAAAAAAGGAAAAAAAACGTAAAATAGAACTTTATTAAAGTTGATGGGCCAAATATTAAACTTATTAAATATCAGGGGTATAAACAAAAACTAGACACTAAAAAAACAAAAAAAATTACTATTTATAAGCACTCATTATTGTAATAATAATAATAATAATAATAATACATTGGCGTCTCTCCGTTTCTTATATTACACTTTAATCGTGATATCTCTGTCAACACTGTTAAGTAATCATAACATTAGGATCTTACATGAAAGAGCGAATCACCCATTGAAGCTTTCATCGATGCCACAGACAACCATGTACAAAGTTTGATGGGTGTCGCCCTCATTGTCAATGTCAACTTACAAAGTTTGATGGGTCTCGCCTTCATTGTCAAATATCAACTTTTAATCTAATAGTCTATATTATATAATAAAAGAAAATAATATGAGACACATATCAACACATGAGGTCATCTTATTTTTTGTTTCGCGTCACCCTTTTATATATAAGATGGATACTTATTCTTTAGTTATTAATAATTATTATATCACGTAGGTTTGTGCGAAGTCTACTTAACCGTGGATTCGGTTAACTCTGGGTTTGGTTAAATGAAAAGTGTTAACTTTAACCATAACCGATGTTCGGTTAACCATCTGTTATGGATCAATTTCGTTAATTATCCATTGTATTTTTTATTATACTTTTTTTTGTTTTTTTATAGCTAAAGATAGTTTGGTTATACTGTACTAAACCCTATTTTTATTAATTAATTTGGAATGAATCAATCCATAAACATATTATAAAAACTTAAAGGTATTTTGTATAGATTTTTTTTAAAGAAAACTAGACAAAATAAACACAAACTTTACACCTTTTTTTTAAATTAGCAACCACTTCAAATAAATCCAATTTACATTATAAAAGCTAGAAAATCATAAGTATAGAAGGTTCAGTTCGGTTTAAATCAGTTAACAAAGACACATTAACCATAACCATAACTGAATGGTAGGTTACTTAGATTCACTTAACCATAACTCATCGGTTTTGTCGGTTATGGTTAATTTCGGTTAACAGTTTGGTTTTCGGTTATGATTCGGTGTTTGTTCACCACCAAATAATTTTTATTCAAATTAATTATGAATCCACAAATAAACTTATTTTTCTACTTAAACACTTCTATTTAAGTCTCAAAATATCACTAAGCTCAAAAATATGTTTGTTAAATTTAACAAAATATACAACTGTCATATCAAAGCTTATTTTTTTAAATATCTCTTGACGATTGTACGTGTTACGAGATTGTGTTATATTTTCTTTAGTCGGGTACAATATACAGGTTTTAAAAGACAATAATTTTTTTATTATCAAATATATAAAATTATATTTATTCAACTAGTGTAATATATATGATCCTAACCTAGTTAAGTGATATATAGTGTAAAAGCATATGGATAATTGTATGAATAAATGCATTGCATAAGTTTGTATACAGTAATATATGGAGAATTGTATGAATAAATGCATTGTATATAGTCCTGACAAGTTGGTCTAATGGTTAGTCACGTGATTTTTCTTCTTAAGGTCTTAAGTTCAATTCCCACTGACATCACTTTAAAAGACATTGGTTGGTAATGAAGTTTAGAACTAGGCCTTTGGGGGTCGACAGTTCGAAACCGAGCCGAACCAGGTTTTACCATAGTGGGCCTTTGGGTAGGCGGGTTTTCCTCGGAACTGATGGCTTAGTGTCTCGGATATGCATGCAACTTTGACTGTTATGAAAGGGAGAATGCATTTGCTCAATTAAGAACATCTCAGATGCTTATTCAGTAATTTAGTTAGCCATTAAAAAAATGCATTCCATATTAGTATATGGATAATTGTATGAATAAAAGCGTTGCAAAATTTTGTATATGGTAGTGATGTTACAAAGCTCACAGGATATAATGTAATGGTGATATTTATAAAGTTTTGTGCAACGATCCGAGTTACCATCATTGTTATATAAGATTTTCATTGGCTAAATAATAAAGTTAAAAAGTCGTTTTGAAAGTATTGTAGAGTCCACTATTCAAATACCATACTCGAATACATCATTCTCACTTTTGATTGATAATAATAAAAAGTTGAATAGACACCCTAACTTTCTTTTATCATGTTCGCCCCTAACTTTTTTTTATCATGTTTGCACCAACAAATATGTGATACTTTTATAAATTATCAATTCTTGTAAAATAATAATAAAATAATAAAAGCTCCCTTGACAAGTAAGGTAATTTATAAGCCGAACCAATTAAGTAGCAGCTTGAGGTTAAAGTAAAACAAGTCAGCTTTAAAAAAAAATATTATAAAAATTAGAAACTCACAAAATTGTAATAAGAGCTTCAAAATTTGTTAGAGACTAAGAGCTCTAACAAATTTTGAAGAAATAAGCAGAATCTGAAGAATTAAGCAGAATCTTTACGGTTGAGATATGAAGGTTTAATAAGGTTTTAATTACTTTAAACTAGTAAACAGGTTGAGGTGTGAAGGTTAACAAGGTTATAATTACTTTAAACAAGTGAACAGGAATGGCATCACGATTTTTTTCAATGGATTCATTGTTTTTAGATACTCTAAGGTCATAGGACCCGATGTAAAAAATTTCAGATCGGTTCAACGGTTTAGGTATAATAATAATAAAAAACATAGTAATTAGAAAATAAAAAAAAACACGTAACACAAATACGATACTAGTTATCTTTTGAAAACGTTGCAATACATATTCGACTGAAACTTGTAGAAAGAACTCATTATGTAACAAATGCATACATCATTTATGTATCTATCACCCATCCTATTACTCAATTCGATCTTCACATGCTTCATTCTTTCAACACTAGCCGTTTCCAGGGGTGGACCTACCTTGTAACAAGGGTAACCCCCGTTGGCCCTTGACGCTCCGATGGTAGCGTAAATTTTGGAAAAAATTTGACGTGTTTTCGATTTCGTTACCCTTTTTTTGAAACGTTGTCTCTATAAGGATTTACTAGATCTGCCACTAGTCGTTGCAATCGGTAAAGCTAGTGACAACTTTATTAAATAGTAGACCAATGGATAATCAATGTGTATGCTCGTCTCCATCACCTTTTTGTCACACCCCAAATTACCACCTGCAGAGTTTTATCGCGAGTCGAGTGACGTATCAGGATCCAACCACTAATCATGAAGAACTAATAGTAAATAACATAAAACACAATCATCATGTCTAACATTAACAATGTATTTCAAATTAAATGTTACAAACAAAGTAGATGTTCAGCAGAAGCAAATGTAATTGTTTCAACATAAGCAAAACCAATCATTTTAAAATGCATGATAGTAACTGTTTGCATCAAGTAGCACGCCCATGACACTCCCAGCTCCTCAGACTGCAAGTCCCAATGCATGATATTCCTAACGACCTGCAAGCATGCAGAAAAGTGTACCATCATAAAGTTGGCGAGTTCACAATTTTGTTCAACTAAATCACGTAAGTGTTTAGTTCAAAAACATGTCAATAATAATAAACTCGATATCGATATGACTGATATGTTTGTTGTGCCCTCACCAATGTCTATCAGCATTGATCATAAGTGTTTAAGGTCCTTAGTTCACGCCCGGCTCCCAGCACGGTGTGAGGTTCGTCAAACCTAATAGTGCTATCAACTAATACCCCGTTGCCTCCCAGGCAACAAGCTCGGTAGTAAGTAGGGAGTTTTGTGATAGAGTTTGAGTTTATTAAATAACATCGAAATTAAACTACAACATTTATTAAAAAGTATTCCTCCCAGGAATAGTGGGGGACGCATGCTTGTGAAAGAGTAGTGAACTCACCTTAGTTTGCTCGGTAAGTGTTAACGTGCTTCTACGTGTTAATAAAGTGTTAGTCCGTTACACGCGACCTATTGTACAATAACGTATAAGTATGTATGCGAGTAGGGTTTGCAATACCCTGAGTGTCCAAACAACCATATGTTTTGCGTAATCAAGTTAACAAGTTAATCATATAGTAACAGTAACTCACATTAGGTTCTCTAGTTAGTTGGGGACATGTTGTGCAATATTGTGAAACTCGGATTCCAAACATCAAACTATTAAACTCGGACAAGCATCACCCAAATTAAACTTTGACAAGCATACCCAAGTTAAACTCGGATACATCTTGTTATACACATAAACTCGGATACACCTTGTGTTACACATTAATTCGGACTCATGAGGTCGCACACATAAACTCGGAACTAGGTTTAACATTAAAATAAATCATAAATCACAACATACATGTCTGAACATTAAAATATGTATTTCGAGATGACATGTTAAACCAAATAGTTAATGTTAAACAAATGTAATTGTTTCAACATAAGCAAAACCAATCATTTTAAAATGCATGATAGTAACTGTTTGCATCAAGTAGCACGCCCATGACACTCCCAGCTCCTCATACTGCAAGTCCCCAATGCATGATATTCCTAACGACCTGCAAGCATGTAGAAAAGTGTACCATCATAAAGTTGGCGAGTTCACAATTTTGTTCAACATAAATCACGTAAGTGTTTAGTTCAAAAACATGTCAATAATAATAAACTCGATATCGATATGACTGATATGTTTGTTGTGCCCTCACCAATGTCTATCAGCATTGATCATAAGTGTTTAAGGTCCTTAGTTCACGCCCGGCTCCCAGCACGGTGTGAGGTTCGTCAAACCTAATAGTGCTATCAACTAATACCACCGTTGCCTCCCAGGCAACAAGCTCGGTAGTAAGTAGGGAGTTTTGTGATAGAGTTTGAGTTTATTAAATAACATCGAAATTAAACTACAACATTTATTAAAAAGTATTCCTCCCAGGAATAGTGAGGGACGCATGCTTGTGAAAGAGTAGTGAACTCACCTTAGTTTGCTCGGTAAGTGTTAACGTGCTTCTACGTGTTAATAAATGTTAGGTCCGTTACACGCGACCTATTGTACAATAACGTATAAGTATGTATGCGAGTAGGGTTTGCAATACCCTGAGTGTCCAAACAACCATATGTTTTGCGTAATCAAGTTAACAAGTTAATCATATAGTAATAGTAACTCACATTAGGTTCTCTAGTTAGTTGGGGACATGTTGTGCAATATTGTGAAACTCGGATTCCAAACATCAAACTATTAAACTCGGACAAGCATCACCCAAATTAAACTTTGACAAGCATACCCAAGTTAAACTCGGATACATCTTGTTATACACATAAACTCGGATACACCTTGTGTTACACATTAATTCGGACTCATGAGGTCGCACACATAAACTCGGAAACATCTGGTATTATACGATTAAAATCGAAAATCATCAAACTCGGACAAGGCATACATGTTCGGACTCATCATGTTACATATGTATATATTCGGATGACCATGTTAAACCCGAAATCATGCATATATATGTGTATATATATATATATATATATCGGACTTCTTGAACTTAAACAAATTCGACTACGCATAAATGTTAACCCCGGACTTTGTGACTTTACAAAGTCAGACCAGTTAACAATTGCACAAAACACATAATAACCCAGAATCACAAAAGTTTCTCAATGTAACAGTTCTATGATCAAAACCCTAATCTCAACAACGTTACCAATTAATTCAACAGTTTAGCATTTCTAATGTGTCAATAGCATCACTAACACCATGTAACCATTACACATTCATACAATTCAAACAGCAAATTCCATATTCGTCAGGCATGATTAATTAAACACATATCAATTTTTTAGATTATCTTGGGTTTGTATGAAATCAAAAGAACAAGAATAAAAACATATAGCATAAACACTTACCTTAGATTGATATAGAGTTTGTTCTAGGAGAATTGAAAGATCAGAGAGTAGATGATTGCGTGAGAACTTGGTGTAGCCAAAATGATTAGAGAAACCAACTGCTGTATAGTGAGATTATGGAGAGTTTTAGTGTTGCAGTAGTTTATTAGAGTTTCTTAATTAACCCTAACACACCCCTAACTATACACTTCTACACAAAAGCACATAACATCATGCAATTCACAGTTAAAACACATAATTCACGTATTTGTCATGCAATGTATAAGTTTCATCTAAGCCGTCCATTTATAATTATTATTCGTGTTAGCCACCAACGTTCGAGAATTAACTTGTGTGTGTGTTCCGGTAATTCCCCGAATTACCAACGCAGACTCATTTAACTAACCCTAGTTAAATGTAGTGCTATGAATGTATGTCTAAATTAACTGTGGTTAGGTTAAAGTATTAACCTGAAATTGCGAGTTGTCACACATTTGCCAAGATCACTTACCCCATTCAAGTTATTAAACTGTTCATCCTTTTTCACATTACTAATATCATGGTTGAGTTCATAGATAAGCTTGTCTTTTTCGTTAAAAGTGAAATCATACGGATACAACTCGGCCAAATTTAGCAAGTTTAGTTTATTAAAGCCACTTAAATTACACCATGGGCTCAACGAACTTATACACATAATCAAATCAATGGTTACCTCGTTAAAACGATTTCCAAGCTCTTGAATTTGCATATCGGGAACCATGCTGAAATTATTAACCACATAATGGTGATGATTGGTGATGTTGGTCTTCCTTCTTTGATATTTTAGGTAAACATACTCGTCTTCCATGTTAACCGTTTCAGTATCATAATTGTCACAAAAGGATGTGACATTTATAAAAAATGAGTCAATACCTTTATAATTCTTCTTTCGTTTATCTAACCAACTAATTGCATTCATGATATCTTGATCCTTTCTTTAAAGAGCTTCACATAATATGTTTGTTGGTGTAGAATGTCTATAGCCTACGTCTTAGGGTCATGTCGAGTATGTAACATGGCTTAATTATTATATTTCTATTTGTTTTGTATATATATACTGGCCACTTCGTACGAAGTGTTGATCACCTCATACGAAGTGAAGCAGTTCACTTCGTACGAAGTGCTCTTCGGACGAACTGGCAAACTGCAACCATGAGGAGCACTCATGTCTATAAATAGAAGAGTTGGGGTCTTGAGTCAATAGCTGTTTTTCTTATACTAAGGCGAAGCCCTGTCAGTTTGCTGTCTGTAATTCTTCCACGTTTATCAATACAAGAAGCAGAAGCGTTTAAACAGTAGATATGATCTTTTGTCAAACTTACTAATGATGTATTCCATGCACGTTGGTTAGCTCGAGTCTAGTCTGTTGCTTTCGGGGGAAAGCCGATCCTTCCACAAGTGGTATCAGAGCAGGAAGCCTGATTCGAAGACATTTGATCATATCTCAGCAATTGAAGATCTCTATTTCTACTCCTTCTTAGAACTTTTAACAGATCTGGACAATTTCATGGACAAATTGGACTAAGATTCTAGTATGACATGTTAAAATTAGTTTAATCCAACCCTTGAAATTTTCAGACCTAAAATCAACTGAAATCATGTCAAAAATTGCGAAAAACACGGAAAACACGAAGCTGTGAACATAACTCGTACAAACTAATATTACACTTCGCACGAGTTGCCGAGACACCTCGTACGAGGCGATTTAACATACACTTGCTCACTCACCTAGTACGAAGTGAGTTTCATCTAGTATGAAGTGCATAAAATCGTGTTAACATCATTTGTGAACACCTCGTATGAAGTGCCACATCGCACAAAGTACACTTCGCACCAAAACAAGTCCTAATCAAATTGTTTTCGACAGTTTTCGACAATTTTCAGGTAAAACATGGAAGAGGAATTCTTTAACGCCTTTGCCACATCTGCTGTTACACTACTGCAACTTAGAACATGAACCTAGAAAACGAAATGGGAACCATGACGAAACCTCCAAAGCTCATGAACTTAGAAGATTATGACAGTTGGAGCGAAAGATTCATAAACTGGGTACAAGCTAATCATTTCACTTGTTGGTTTGCCATTGAGTCAAAGTACACAACACCTACAGGTGAGAGTGGTCTTGAGAAGATACTGGCTCATCTAACGATATAGAGAAAGAAAAGTTTATCAACAAAAAGAAGATGATGAATATACTGCAACAGGCAGTAAAAGAAGATATCCTGGCACTTCTGCAACATGATGATGACGCTCAGTCTCTGTGGAATGCTTTAATACTTAAGTTTCAGAGAAGTTCTCAATTTCGAAAAGGAAGAAAAGCGCTGCTGAGCAAGGAATTCGATAATTTTAATCTAATGAAAGGTGAGACCATGAAGCAGCTGATCCAAAGGTACTATCATTTGGTGGTTCAGATGAAACAAATGGGAATTTTAAAACCAACGATGAACTAGCTAATAAACTGGCCGATTCTTTACTAGAAGGAGAGTGGACGACCTATATAACTATTCTGAAAATGGCACAAAGTATAGTAATTTCACATTGCCAAGATTTATTGAAAGATTAGAAGGTCATGAGCTAGAAATGAAGAAGATGGCAAAGAACAAAGGCACCCACATGCAACAAGATGGGTGAACCTATACTACAAAAGTAGTTCTGTTGGTAACATACAAAGTCCCAAGGTTCAAACCACCTTCAGTACCAACAATACTACAAGTCCACCATCAAATCAATCCAATGGGTTTCAGTCATTTCCATCATACAACCCAAATTCTGCTCAAGCTCCACAATCTTCACAAAGCTCAAGTAATCCTCATAACAGTCAAAACAATCAACCTAATTCAAACCAGCAAATTCTTCAATGCAACATCGTTGTGAATCTCGAAAACGCACATGATTTCAATGAACACATGAGCAAACAACACATGGCCCTGCTTGCATCAGTTCTCGAATTATACGAAAGTTTGGTAGCTGGAAGGATTGGGAATCTTGAAATGACAAAAGAAGATTATGATAAGATTGATCAAGTTGGGTTGGAATTAATTGATATTAAGTGGTGCATGGCATCAATAGTCCGTAGAGCTCAACGCTTTATGGAAATCACAGGAAGAGACAGCCTGGGAGGTCTTGTCGGTTAACTGGGTTTTGATAAGGCTAAAGATACATGCTTTAAGTGCAGAGAAAAGGGACATTTCAAAAGAGAGTGCCCAAATAGAGAAGTCAAAGGAAACCAGCATCTATTTGCTGATGATTACTACAAAAGGGCCATATCATCGACCCCAACCTCAGACAGGTTAGTGCATAGTGAAGACGGACCATCAAACTCAAAAAATAAGGCTCTGGTTGTAACCCAAGAAGATGAAGGGTTCAACTGGAACAAGTATTGTTGGGTTTATATTATTGGAGGTTTACACATTAGTGCTACATTTTTATTGAAGGGTTTTGGGCTTCCTAGTGCCTCATGGGCCTAGGGTTGTAACTAATGGGCTAGATGATTAGTATAAATATATGTATTAGGTTAATGTTTTTTGGTCAGAGAGTTATTATTGAAAAACTTGTATCAAACACTATTCTGGTGTATGCAAGTTGTTTTTGATTCAAGAGTTGTTCTTCATTCTAATCTTTATTTCCGCAATTGATTAGTCTTACGATACCTGTTAGATCCAATTACTGGACTTACAATTGGTACCAGAGCCTGCTGTACAATACAGGCTCCAGGTATCACATATCGAAGAACTGTTCAGAATTCAAAGTTGTTGCTGTTCAACCTGGATTACTATTCAGAGTTTAAGATCGCTGTTATTTTATCGGAATTGCTACTGTTCCGAAGAACTCGAAGAAGGCTTGAGGATTTCGGATTCAATACTGTTGCGGATTCCGAAGAAAACGAAGAAGTTTCAAAGATTTCGATTTGGCCACTGTTGAAGATCCCGAAGAACACGAAGGAGATCATCCATCTCGAATTGATCCCGGACTATTGTTCCTAGAATATTTTCAACAACCTAATCCGGATTGCTCTTATTTCGCATACGGATCACTGTTGGTGTTTATCTGTTGCAGAGAATTCAGACTACTGTTACATTCGGATAAGGACTATATTCCGGACTAATCTTCATACCGGATTAAATTTCATTCTGGATCAAGTTTATTCCGGATCAGGTCTCATTCCAGATTCATTCCCATTCCGGATCAAGTCTCATTCCGGATTTCTTTATTTCGGATATTCATTGCTTTCCGGATTATCATCTCGGACTTATTTTGGAATTTTCTATCTCGGACTGATTTCGGATCTGCCTATCTCGGAATTGTCTATCTTGGACTGATTTCGGATCTGTCTATCTCAAAATTATCTATCTCTGACTCATTTCGGACCCGTTTATCTTGGACACATTTTCAGATCACTGTTCATTATAAGAATTCAAAATTAACTTTAACTTAACTTGGTAATTTTAATAAAGTTAACCATGATGAACAGTTATATGACCACTCAAGATTTGACCAATGCCACTTTGGCTGCATTGCAATCACAAACTCTGACCCTTCATCAGGAATTAGATCAAGTTACTGGCACTTCAACTAAGGTGCCCCGTCTGTTATACGGAGATGAATACTATGAGTGGAAGTTCAGATTCAAGTAGTACTCCAAGGCTAAAGAGCCTGGGGTTTGGAGATGTATTATGAACGGTCCTTGAATGATTGTTTACAGTACCGATCAACATCCAGATACAAAGATTCCAAAGCCAAGTCACTTATGGATGTCATGAGCCAGGACATTTTGCACGGGAATGCAAGAAGCCGCCATCTGGATATGTGTCATCCAGGGTGGCAGACATACAGAGCAGTGACAGACAGCTTGTGCCAGTCTCTCCTTCAAAGTCTATTACAAGTTCCTCAAGCAGCTCTGGCGGGAAATCAACAGCTTTGATGGCACAACAGCATGAAGGATTCAACTGGGCAGATGCTGCAGCTCAGATGGAGACTTTGAATCTTTCTAAGAACAACAATCATTGCATTATGGCGCATACAACTGATGTCACACCCTCAATTTCCACTTGCGGAGTTTTACCGCGAGGCGTGTGAACTAACCAGAATCTGAGACACTAGTAATATCGAACGACTCTATATGATTTATTTAAACGTTTTCCAAAAACATTTGTTTAACCATTCATAGTTATTTTCAAATTGTCTTAGTTTCAAAGTTTAGCGGAAGCATTAGTTTCAAAGTTGAGCGGAAGCATTAGACTAAAGTAAAGTAACGGGCGCCAACATAAACGCCAAAACCAAAAATCCCAAACAATATTTGTAAATAAGACTCGATAAAAATGTCTTGATCAAATGCAAGTGAGTGCACCTAGCGCTCCTAGCGTCCTGAGAAACATGTAAAGAAACAAGTGTCAACATTAAAGAAGAGTGAGTTCACAGGTTTTTATAAGTTCACAAGTTCGGTTAAAAGTTTTGTTTCCCCCGTTATCCCTAACCCGGGATAACGATATAGTTCCATTATTCCTAACCCGGAATAATAAAGTTGGTTCCATTATTCCTAACCCGGAATAATAATGTTGGTTCGTAATTAAGTTCAATGTTAACATGTAGTTAGCGAGCCTAAAGTTACGTCACATAAGAGTTCGCGATCGAAGTTGACTGTTGTGCCTCAGTGTTTCCAGGCCTATCATTGACCATGGCGAAAGTTAGGCCAAATTAATGACCCGTTGACCATACCCGGTCGGCTAGCGCGACTAGCTCGGGTGGGGGTTGTCGGGCCCAGTAGTACTACTTATAATTTCCCCGCTATCTAACCCAATACTAACGATCCGAGAGTTTGTTGAGGACTTCCGTGATATAGCTGCTTAGTGACCATAATGTACATTAACATTAACTTAGTTACCGAGTAGTTTAACGACGTTAATTTCGCATAACGTAAAAGATAGAGTTATAGAGTGTATACATGTTTCTTCCCCTGTTGTTTAAAACCGGATAAAATAGGGGCCGTGAACTTACCTTTAATTGCTCGGTTAGAGTAACACAAAAGTAGCAAATGATGGGACCGCTAATCCCGTCCTAACATGTCAACCGATTTAAAGTTAGTGTGTGAACAAACTGATACAAAACCCTACGCATAACTAACACATAGTGCGACACACGCAATAACCAATTCGAAAACACAATCATCCATGCAAAGTATCATCATACCAAAATAATGATCAAACCAACTTGTTATAAACACAGATTAACTCATACAATACTTTGGTACACACAACGCAAATTATCATGTTTCAGCTTGTACGCTCATAACTGGGCTGTTTTCAAGGATTTTTATAAAATAGTTTCAACGTTCCACAAATTCCAATTTTTTTACAGGAGTTGTCAAGTAAACTGTAGAATTGTATGTAAACATTTCACGTCCTAACGCTTTACCAATTATTTATAAACATTTATATACTAGGCTGCTGTCAGATTCGTCGCTTTCTGACTGTAGTCCACGAGAAAAATTATTTAAAAATCATCGTTCATCTAATTAACAAAATTCCAGTGGGAGTTTTCTGGAAATTCCCTTCTCCAGTTACTGTACAAATTTCATGACCCAAACCTCTACAGACTATGAGTTCCGACTCGATAAACAACTAGCAAATTTTGCGGAATTTACGCAGCTTCAGCTGCTGCACTAAATGACCAC
>CAMTDV010000232.1:0-39407 GCA_947069175.1 Scalesia atractyloides
GTGAAGAGCAGGCTAGGCATCACGCACATTACTTTGACTCTGGATTTTCGCTTTCTAGAGAACAAGAACTTCACATTGACGAAACAGTCGCCAAGCTGAAGCGACGCGAGGAGTTTGAGAAGAATGAGCTGGCGACGTACAGTTCACCGACTGGATGCGCAAACAATATGCACAACGGCATCATACAAGTCATTGGCAATGACAAGGCGGGTCGAGTGACCTTTTACGTCTGCACCGCACGCGACAAGCCCGAGTCGAAGCACCGCGCCGAATCACGACGCACCTTTGACATGTTTGTCAGCTACGCAACCCGTCTGAGACCGAGAGCAAGCGATGCCAAATGACATGCTGGTCAACCAGAGCAAGGCGAGTATGTGGAGCAATATGGACATGACCCTGCAGGCAGAGATTGCACTACGCATTGCCAAGTACTACCCCCCGGCATGGTGGACAAGGTTTATGTATGTAACATGGGCCGTATTCTCTCTGCCGCCGCCAAGCCTGTCTTTCAGCGACTCCCCTCCATCGTTTCCGATCGCATTCAGATCATCACCGAGTCGGATGTGAAGCACGGCAAGCTGCTCGACTATTCGATGCCGATGTGCTGCCGGTAGAGCTGGGCGGAAGCAATCACTGCGAACACAGGAAAACTACTCGCGCTTTGCGGCTATTATTCAGGACTACTTTTTAGAGCTGCGCCAGGCAGTGCGGGATGGGATGGGAGCATCAAGAATGGGAGCTGCAGCAGCTGCGTCGGGCGGGTTATCTGCACGAGTCCTCCGATATGGACCTTGCTCAAGTCGATCTGCTGCAGCCCAATAGCAGCATGCACGCAGCCGCCGCCGCAACGGCTGCAGCATCGGGACTCGGTATGCGCAGTATCTCCAACGCTTCCTTCGTCGCATTGCGCGATGCTGCACGATCCATGGCCTCACCGCGCGCATCGCTGCATCGCAGCGGTGAGCATGTTTATACATTCTCATCCTCATTCTTACCATACCAGCAGGGGATCGTTTTAGTGCTGATGCGAATCTAGTGATGGTGAAGAGGGTGTGTATCCGGTACATATGGGATTGAGCGGCCGATGCAATGTACCCATGCGGTCTGTTTCGGATGATCACATGATAGAAAGCGGATCGGACTTGTTTTCCTGTGACTCGGTTTCTGCGCGAGAGTTGGGCTGTTCATTTTATACCGGTGGAAGGGGTGGTTTTTTCCCAGCGGTGCTTCTGCTGTGCTGTTGCAGCCGCATATCGAAACCATGCCAAACTAAACGAACCCGGCCGGCGTTGGGGGGGACTACCGGTCACATGTCCGAGCGCCTCTTTACCGATTTTCTCGACCAATTCGTCACCATTGAAACCTTCTTTCGACTTAGCCTTGGAGGAGATGCACCGGCGTGAGTGGTTGCGCTTTTTGCGACAAAGAGGTGGACGAACGTGCGCGGCTTGTGCGTAGCATGGAGGATTTGGGCAGTGGAGGCCTGCTTGAGTCGATTACCGCCGGTACTGCGACTTGTGGCGAAGGGTTTTGTGTGGATGTGTCTCATGGTGATGTCGGTCTACTTTCTCCTGTCGACGCTCTTCTTTGCCCTGGTCGGGGCGACGACGATGTCCTACTTCTTTTTTTGCCATGTTTTCCTATCGCTATAATGTGTTTACCTATGGCCTCACCTTGTTTGTTGTGACCGCCGAGTTTATGCTTCTGCTGCTCGCGTGGCTTTGATATGCTGCGTAACACGTACAATTGCCGTTTACTGCAGGCACTGCGTCCCTTTGGCAACAAGGCCTTTGTCTTTCAGCTCGCCGTGTACGCGATTTGTGTGACGGGTACTTTGCCTTCTTTTGTGTCATGTCAACCCGCATGGATGCGATGTCGGCGCTGCTCTACAGCATGGCGGTGGGGTTGGATCTTCACCGCCACACTCATTCTTGTCTATCACTTCATCTTCGGCTTTGGGCTGCGCTCGATTAACAAGACGTCCTACGCGCACGGCAGCCGACTCAATCACGCCGAGGCGACGCTTAACCTTTTTCTCAATGTCGAGCTCGATGAGGAGGTGTTGATGAGTCAGTCCTCGATGGAGTGTATTGTGCCCGTCATGATCGCCCTACTCGCCGTCGCGTCGGGTGTTTTCTATCTCGTTAATGATCACGTTTTCTTTCTCTGCGCCTCGTTTATTCTGACAACGGTACTGCTGTTGCTCTGTACGCTGCTCATCTCGGTCAACAACGCCTCCTCCTCGGCGAATATCATTGTCATTGGTCCTCTTCTACTCGGGTGCGTTTTGGATGACAACGATTTTTACCCGTCCCGATTTGGCGGCGATGACGCCTGGGTAAAGTCTACTCTAGTGACCATGTGCGTGATGCTCTTCTTCTTGTCCGTGGGATTTGTGGGCATCTACGGCCCCTGGCGTCCGTCGACGCGAAGTTGGTTCTTTCGCACCATTTGGCTTGCTATTATTGTTCACTTCATTGCCTGTGATGTGGTGCTGTTTATTCAAACCCCTTGCTTGGGCGGGATGGTGTTGGTGCTCGGCTCGCATCTCATTTCTAACCAACTTTCGCACCAATGAGGCAAACGAACACGTACGGGGTCTGTGCCGTGACGGTTGGCTTTATTGCTGCAGTGCTGACCTGTTGCCTTGTGGGCAGCTTTTCGTATGATCAGCTGTATGATGGGTCGGTGGTGAATGCATCATCGTCGTCGCGTGTAAAGCCGGGCACGCTGCATGACGGCCGGGGGTACATGGGACAGAAATGAGCCGCAGGAATGCCATGGCCAATAATAATGCGCTGCACTTTATGCTGTCTGCAAAGGCTCGTGATGAAGAGAGCAATCGCCAGCAGGTGCAGCAGCACTAGAAATAGGAGAAGAAGCGAGTATCGATGAGCTGCCGCACGCATTGACGCCGGATCGCTACGTATTCACGCCGATGTGTACACAGCGATTTGGCTTCGACTACAACTTGACCATGCGTGATTTGGCACTCTTTGCCAAGCTTGGCTACAACGTCGACCCCGTCTCCCAAGCGAAACGATTTGCAGGCGTGGTTTCCGTCGTTTAGGGTGGTACAGAACAGCTCATCGGACCCGTGGGACCTGTTTAGCTTTACGGTATTTCACTACAACCACTCCGGCATCCGCGTCGACGCACGAAACAAAGTAGGGATCACATGAAAGCCGATGCAGCAAACACAAACCATACATCAAACACTCTCTCAGCCAATACATCATCCACGACGATTATTGCGGTACGACCAAGCCACAATGATCAGGCCGTGATGGAATCGCTCACCTCCGGCATCAACCTATACATGATTTCCTTCATGCTCTCCTTCATACCCGCTGGCTTCACCACCTGGATGCATCGCATCTTTGCCTATGCCGAGTCGGTCTCTCCGCTGCGCTGGAAAGCCACGATGCCCGCTCTCATGACGAGTGTGGGTGAGGTGCTCGACCGCTATGCGTCGTCGAGTGCGACACACGGCGGCAATCATGCCGTCTATATTGTGGGCAGCGGGCTCACCGTACCATGGCCTCGGTGATGGGTATGGGCATGAATGATCGGGTGCAGTCGGTGGTCTTCTCGCCGACGCAGCTCATTGATGTGCCGCTCGCCTCGCTGCGCCCTCTGACGGAGCGTGATCTGTGGGGGCGGACTATTTTTGTGCAGCCGCGCAAGTCCGTGTACAATCCTTGGCTTGTCCAGTATGTGTTTACCGAGATTATGCCCTGCTTTACCGTGCTGCCTTTGTGCATGAGCTGGACTCGATTATTGACTCGATGAGCTATTTGTGCTCCTCGCTTCGCGTAGAGAGGGAAGGAGGGAGCAGAGAAAAAGGGGAGGCGAGGGGGTGGCTGTGAAAGCATGATGTGTACGGCGGAATGGATCATTGTTGCAAAGGTGTGTGAAGGCATAAGAGGAGGAGGGGGTTTGCTGAGAGCTTGCTGAGGGGTATGCACACGTGTGCGATCCTCACGGCCGTGACTGCACCAAACGATGTCGCTATATATCTATGTCTATATAGATTAGAAACGTGTGTGTGTCTGTGTTTCTATGAGAATGTATGGTGCGTATATTCTACTCTTGGGGCATATGTTATACGAAATACAAACCCAGAGCTGGTTTATGGACGCGAGCTGGTGCAACTCGTTTTCCTTTAGCCTTCAATCGACAGACGTGAGGAGGAATCACACGACACACACACTTTGTACAAATATACAAAAAAAGATAAATAAAAAAATAAATATATATAAATATGTACGCTCACACGATTATATTTATATTCAAGGGGGTAAAATTGCTCATCTCATCACATGTTAGTAGTCGTTTTAATCTTGCTGTTATCATAGTACTCATTTAGCTCGTTTATTTATCATCTTACTCTGTCCTCCTACATTGTGCGAGGAGCAAGGTATTATTTTTTACGCACCCCTCTTATTATTGTCGCGATCTTCTCGCTGTGTCTATATAAATATATATATATATATGTGTTACCTCATCGATGTTGTATAATGTTGTATGCTGTGTGATGCTCGCTTCTGTGGCTGTGCTCGCTACTCTGTGTCAGCACGTGAGGTATGTCATGCGACGCGACGGCATACCCGTTCATACATATGTATACGAGCGCATACATGCATGCTGCTGTGAGCATGTCTAGCGTCACACACATGTAACGTGGGTTTTGTCTCTTGTGTGTGCTTTCTCACCTTATCGTTTACTATCCTCTCTCTCTCTCTTTCTCCCTCCGTGTGTGTGTGAGTGTGAGTGTGTGTCTATCAAGCGCTTTGCATGGCTATGTATGTGTGTATCTCTGTGTATGTGTCTGTATGACCATTGTGGTGACAGCTGGACCAGTAATGTGTTGTGTCTGATTGACATATGAGCAAACATGTCTACGCTGACGAGGCTTTGTGTGGACTCTACTTGTCGCTCCATGCAGTATTCGACGCTGAGTGAACCGTACATGGTGTCTGACACGTCGGCACGCGCACAGCGGCGAGTGCTCCTGCGCGCAAAGTGCGCTCTGAATGCGACGTCTCACTTCATGTGCGCGGTGTCGTGCATTATGTTGTGATCTATTCTATTTGTTTTTCTCTCTCTCTTACACCCAAGAGTGCGTCGCTGAGGGGCTGTCACTCCTCGCTCCGTGCATACTGTGGGCAGCGCTTGGATTGCAATCTGTATGGCTCATGCAATAGTGAGCTACTTACACTGCACTCCTTTAGGTGCTCTTTGCCCGGAGTACAATGTGCACGTGTCTTGGATCACAAAATGAAAATGTGAATCACTTCGTGTCGCGTGGTCACACATGGACTCACACACATGATACACGGTGTGACATCATGTATGTCTGGTTCAGCACTGTACCATGCTACATTAGCTGTCGATACGATTACTATGCATACCAAACAAGCTAACATACCACGGACGAGTACAGCAACAAACACAGCAGCATACACACACTAATATACACATTTGTACACGGTATGTAAAAAGCTCAATGGTAAACCATGTATCGCTTTTGTGTAAACGTGGATCATACATGGGCTAGTGTGACATGCGCATACCTGTGCACAATACGAAACGCATCTTAATTTTCCTTCTCTATTCATATGCATCACCTGTATCATTATATATATATGTATATATATTATTTATACACGTACACATTCATATACACGCACATGTAAATTATTATTGCTACCTACTCTCATATCTTCTATTCTTACTCATGTAGCTGTAGTAATTACGTCAGACGTATCAATAGATTATAGCCAGTATACCGTGATGACGAGCGCATAGAACAGATGATCAGCAAACACACGCAAATACACAGGAGGAAGCTCATCGCACTTCATAGACGTATGTACAAGAATAAACAAGTACACAGTGACACACGTAGCAGCATCCGCTGCACGTATAACGTGTAATTGTTGCTTGTTCACTTGACTTACGAGCTTTTACATCATAGTCACTCATGCTATTATCCTTCCCTTTCACGCATACATACAGACTGAAACAAAAACACGCATCGTTTTATAGCTCCATCTATATCGATATCTGCTGAAGCGTTCCTTCCTTCTTCATGTGTATACTGTTGCTCTAGTTGTGTTTTTGTTGTGATTTTTTTCCCCCCCGCAACCTCGTCGATGCTAGCCCGACTAACCTCACCCCGGCTACGCATCGAGCTGCATAACAATGCATCCGCCCACCACCCCCGGCGACCCTTTTTCACACGCAGTCACCTCCGCGATACCCTCCAGCTCGGTCAGTCCACACCGGACATCGAGTACTGCCGCACGCCGCACCCATGGCTCGACACACAGTCATCGTGACCACGTCGATGCGCAGGACGGTGTGGTAGATGCCTACCACAACCCAACGCAGACACAACCGCATACTCATGATGGTGTTCTTGTTGTTGATGCGAACTCTGTGCAAACATCACCTCCGTGTCCGGCCAAGCGCGAGGATGCAATGCGCCCGCGCCGACACCGCAGCAGTCGCGGCCGCAGTCACAGCCGTGTCAGAGAAGAGAATGGTATTCATAGTAGTAACAATATCAACGGTATTATTACGAGAAGCAATAGTATCAGCAGCAGCAACAAGAGCACCCCTCCTCACATCGTCGACGTCCCTGGACGAAACCACGTACCACCCCACGCGAGCACGCCGCGGAGGAGGAGGCCCATACATGACAAGCAGGCCAATGAAACGCATTCCATGCAGCCCACGAGCAAGAGCGAATGCAACGAGTCATGTC
Source organism: Scalesia atractyloides (assembly GCA_947069175.1). Lineage (NCBI taxonomy): Eukaryota > Viridiplantae > Streptophyta > Magnoliopsida > Asterales > Asteraceae > Scalesia > Scalesia atractyloides. The sequence goes on from CAMTDV010000232.1 coordinate 6,773, forward strand.
CACCATCACCCATCGTACATGTCAATCATCCACAGGAGAAGGATTCGACTCAGTCCATAGCCATACACGATGTTGGCAACAAGTATCATCCTCCCTATGAACAGGATCAAGAGCATGTGTACATGGCCAACCCTATAAAGAAGGAAAGCCATGACAGGGAGGATCGCTGTATACGTGAGCATAGACAGACTTGGCATGGAAAGGAAGATGTGCTGTCGATTACCACGCTGCAGCGCAATCTGGACTCGCTGGATAAGGAGGTGGCGCATGCCATGGGTCATGTCGATCGTGCGGGCAAACGACGTGGTAATGGTGTGCTGGAGAAGGAGCGTATGGACTGCCCGGCAGAGAAGGCAGCTGCGGAAACGGTGGCTTCCTGTACTACGAGTACACAAATACACCCAATTCACATTACTAGTAGCATCGATAATGATAATAATAATATTAAAAGTAGTAGTAATAATATTAATAGTAGTAGTAATAATACTAATAGTACACATGGGATGAGATGAGTAAAGTAAGTCAATCAACAACGACAAGGCACGTCGTGTGGCCTACCCGTGTGCGATGTCACAAGCGGTGTCACAAGCACGTCACCCAGGCCTCACAAGACGGCCGACAAGGCTGCATCGTCGTCCTCCTTGTTGCCCGCAGGCTCGTCATCGTCGGCTGCTGCTGCAACAGCGGATCGTCCTCGTCATTATAAGGAGGAGGAGAGTGTGAGTCTGCCCACGTTGCCATCGAGCCGGTCATTCGTCCCATTACCCTTCCCCTCCACCGCCTCCTACGGCTTCATCGGCTTGTCTAACAATTCCGCCACTGCTGTCCTCCTCTGCTTCCTTTCACAAGGATAGGCACAACAGCCACGGTAATATACGCAATAGCATCAATCCCGTTCCTGCTGTCGATGCGACAGCTCAGCCGGGCACACACACTCTCAGCCCTATTCGCACAAGTATGGATAGTAACAAGAGCGGCGAGGATAGTGTCATGCTGAATGGTGCGAACAAGATGCAGGTTCCTATCACCCATCGTGACAAACGCACACTTCCCCCGTCCACTTCTCTGCTAAACGGTGTGTCGCAGACGTCTTTGCCCAGCAACAACAGTAACAGTAACATCAATAATACTAATACTACTATTACTAGTCTTGCTGATGAAAATACTAATACGACTAACACTACAATCACTACTAATACTATTAGTAATAGTAACAGTAATGGTAATGGAGGAAAAACACGTCAGGGTCGTATTGCGGTGGTGGTACGCAAGCGACCCATGCACCCCGGCGAGCGGGGCAGCGATTGTGTGCGCGTGTGCGGCGCCGAGTTGACACTCTCAGTAGCCCGCGCACGGGTCGACTTGACCAACTACACGGAAAGCACCACCCTCGCCTTTGACCACATCTTTGACGCCCATGCGAGCAATGCATGTGTTCACGTGCGCTGTACGCGTGAGCTGCTCGATGTCGCACTGCGCGGCGGACGTGCCTCCTGCTTTGCCTTTGGCCAAACCGGCAGCGGTAAAACCTATACGATGCTCGGCGGCGTTGGTGGTGTTGGTGTTGTTGCTGAGGTGATTAGTGAAGGAAAAGAGAAGGTGTGCGGGACGCATACAGAGGCGGTTACACAACCGACGGGTGTCGCACACGTGCGCTCGTCTGCTTCCTCTGCGTCTGCGTCTGCGTCTGCGCTGCTGCTTCTGCTGCTTCGTTGATGCGCGCGCCGCCGAGTACGAGCGATGCAGACAACACAAGGACAATGCACGCATCAACAACTGCCGGACAGAGCGACGACGGTTTGTACCAACTCGCCGCACACGAGCTCATGACCCGTCTGCAACCCGGCCAGCGCCTTTGCGTTTCCTTCTTTGAGATTTACTGCAACTCTGTTTTTGACCTGCTGCAGCAACGCGCGCCGGTGGTGCTGCGCGAAGACGGAAAGCGGCGTGTGCACCTGCGCGGACTCAGTTGGCACACACTCGCCCACGCCGACGATGTGCGGCGGCTGACTCGACAAGGGCTTGAGCAGCGACGAACCGGCAGCACCGGCGCACATGAGCACAGCAGCCGCTCGCACGCCGTATTTACTCTGCGCATCATCAGCGATGTTGCAATGCCAAGTGAGGAATTGAATTCTATCTCTTCTTTCTCTTCATATAGTGGTGGAATGGTTCACTATGTCGACTTGGCTGGTAGCGAACGAGCGGCCGATACAGCCGGACAGGATCGCCGTACGCGTCAGGAAGGTGCCGAGATTAACAAGTCCTTGCTCGCGCTGAAGGAGTGTATTCGTGCGCTGGATGAGAAGCGGCGTCACATTCCCTTTCGTGGCTCACGGCTGACGGAGATACTGCGGGACAGCTTTACCGGGGCGATGAGCCGGACGGTGATGATTGCGAACGTGAGTCCGAGCAGTGCGGATTATGAGCACACGGCGAATACGCTGCGCTATGCGTTTCGAGTGCAGGGATTGAGTGTGCCGCGTGTGTCGCCGAGTCGGGAGCGTAATGCACCGCGTGTGTTTGTGCCTATTCACATCACTCCGTCTGCTGCTGCGGTACATAATACTACTACTTCTACTACTACTACTACTACTGATGCTGTGGAAAGTAGTGCATCAGCTGCGGGGCCGCTGCCCATATTGCCCGTACGAGCAGAGGAGGAGAGTAGCGAGGCGGCCGAAGGCGAAGCGAATCGTCGATGCAGCTCAGCGCAACGACGCCTTCACATACACGGCAAACCACATCACCGCAAAGCCACGCGCACACAACCACCAACACGACGGCCGAAGTCACTCTTTGCACACCCAACACGACGAAAAGCAGAATCCTGTAAGCATGAGCGATGTACATGAGAGTCATGCTCATCTCAAGGATAATAATAACAAGAACAATCCTACCCGCGCTCGCCCAGCGGAGCTGACAGAGTCTGCTGTCTGCGTACCTTCCCATACGGCGCTTCATCATCACCAACACCACCCTGCGCCCATGCATCGAGCCGAATCGATGCGCACCGGCACAGTTCACAGTCATCGCCGTCACCGATGTCGTCGTCGCAACAGTAGCAGCGGCGCGCTTATTCATCACGGCAGCCGAAGCACAAGCGACAGGCACCGCCGTGCGAGTCTGCTTGGCAACGACGACAGTTACGAGGACGATGCTGTCTGTCGTGCCAACGTCAAGACGAGTGCAATGAACACACACATCGTCATCCGAGTCATACTAAACCAACCACTGACACTACTAATAATGCTAATGCCAGTACTAATGTTGGTAAGGATAGTCGTACTAATAGCCATCATAGTCATCATCGTCATCCGCCTCATTATGAGCACACGCACCAAACCAGCCTGTAACAAACCTTGTCTACCGTTGCATAGCGCATTGGGCTCACACAGTACAAGCCCGTTGCACGCCGGCAACGAGCACACCAACGGAGGAGATGCTTTGCAAAACAACAACAACAATAATAATACCAACACCGAGACGGTGGCTCATTCCCCCCGTGAGGATGTCACGCTCCCTGTGAGCAGTTGTGCCGCACAGATTGCCTCACTGCGTCAGATAAAGCAGACATTGGGAGCGCTCGGTCCGCTCAGCAAGCCATTCGCCGGTGCACCATGACATCAAACGTATCGGGACGGACCATCGACTACTCAAACCACACCAACAGTGCTTCCCATAACTTCGCCCACAGCTAGTCGTGTCAGCATGACTGCCGAAACGCCATCGTCGAGTTGCTATCGGCCGCTGCCGAGCTTTACGCCCACTCGACGGAGGCGCAGTTCCACGCGCACCGCAGCAGCCGGCACTAATACCGCCTTGGCGCTCGTATCGCCCTTGTCGTGCTCGTCACCACGTGATGAAGAAGGCTCGAGCAGCTCGTCGTCGCTTTCCTGCGAGTCATGTCGATCATGCCGAGTGTCGGCGTGAGCGCGCGCTGCGACGACGCGTCATGCGTCAGCTGCGGCGGGATCTGGCGAGAGATATTCGTGCCATACTCGATGAGCGCGATGCGAGGATTGCGGCACTGAAGGAGGAGAATGTGCATCTGCGTCGTCGCCTTGCGGCACTGGAGCAGAGGATACATGAACAGGATGGAGGTGCACAGTGATGCAATGACTCACTTGAGCACGCCGTAAGTGCATGACACTATACATTTGCACACACACACACACAGATCGTATAATAATTATACATATACTACATATATATATACACATACAGATAAATATATATATGTATAATTAAAATTCAATCTCTACTGCACGTGCATATATATTATTGTATTCTATATTGCTGCTCATATTGTTAACTAGACCATCCTCCACGTCTGCTGTGTGTACGGGTGTAGTGAACATCCTGATGACGAGGTGAGATACACTGCCCTGGTCGGTGTACCATCAATGCAGTCATGATGCTTTACTCTCTTGACGTTGTGTATGCCACAGACACCAATCACTCGGGTGCGCTAAACACCACGCAACTTGCTTTCATTGTCATTCGATTATAAATAAAGAAGCACACCCCACACTCTATCTGTCTCTATCGTATACCTATGTGGCAAGAGTCGTGTTACGAGTAATGCCAGCGATGTGTATGGATCGCCGTGTTGAATGAATCACGTATCAATGAATTATTCGTGCCTATGTGACGGTCTCGTCGCGCATGTTGTGTGTGACACGTACACGAATGCATGCGCACTCGTCTACAATCGACTAACTCTATATACATACATCTGTCAAGCACCAAGAAAGATGCACGGATCATCATGCAACATTTCATCGACACCTTTGACATTGCATGACTCACTGTTTTTCCCACAATCAACACGCTTTTTGCTACATATTTACACATTTCAAGACATTGTCGGTGTGTGCATATATATATTATATATATATTATAATATTTTATATAATATATATATTATACGTGTATGGGATTATGTGATTATGTGATAGTAGGATGCAATCACGTTACATAGACCCGTCCGTTTTGCGTTCTGCACATATCATTGCCATCCGTGTCACCAAGGGAAAGTACATATACATACACAGCTATCGTTATACATAAACACATGTCAAACAAACATGTACGTAAAAGTTCCATGCTTACCATTCTGTGTCATGAGTGATCTTGCCCACGGTCTCACCTAAGAATTAATATTACCCACCACCAACTCGCATATATGGACGCCCTCACACGGCGTCGAGAAGAGTGGCTTGTCGGCTTCCATCTCTTCCTATCGAGCCGACTACGCACCACACCCTATGCGATTGCCTCACGCATACACCCTCACATCACTGTACCATCGATGGTCCCCCACACACAGTATTTACTCGACGGTATCGTGTGGGGCTCTGCACGATCACCCTCACTGGGTCAGTGCGGCCTGGGTAACTGTGATGAATCACTTCACCGACATGGCCGAGCGTTACGATGCGCTACGTGAGCGATTGTCATTGCTGCACTCGAACACAGTCAAGGCGTCTGCTGTATCATCATCATCATTGGCAATGAGCAAGGACGAAGCGCATACAGATCAGACAGTTCATGACCGAACCTTGCCCAGCTCAACGAGCACAAATCACTCTACAGCACAGCCACATTTGCATACGTCTCATACGTTTCAACAACAACAGCATGATAGCTTAACCACTGTACCAACAAATCACAGAGAGTTGGTCTATCAGGCTCATGCGTTGCACAGGATTTGTATCTCGCCTTTTGTCTCATGAACATCTTTCTCACACGCGAGGGCAGTGCGACGAGTCGGGAGGCGGCTGCGAGCGAGATGACTACCGATGCGGCGGTGCGCCGAGAGCTGCCTCGTCTCGTGAGTCGCTACTTTCCCATCTTTGGCACACATGGCAGTACGATCATGAATGACGCCGTGGAGGAGTATCGGCTGCTCTTCTCGACTTGCTGCGCTCCTGGCGTGGGTGTACGGTGCTGGCGCGAACAGGGGAGGGCGATGTGCATCGTCGGCTCGAGGAGCATATTCGCTTTCAGCAGCAGCAGCAGCAGCAGCAGCGGCGCAATTTGGAGCAGCGCGGCGGTGAGCACGGGCTGCCGCACGTGTTGGCAGAGTGGGTGAATACGACATGGGCTGCTACGCATCCGAGTACAGGCGCGCTTGCGCCTACACATACAACAGCATCATCGAATGCGTTATTAGTGTTGCCATCCGCTTTCCCGCATGCATCTGTGTCGTCTTCTTCTTCTTCTATGCACAGGAACGATCCTTACAAGAGTCATGCGCCAACTGCTGCTGCTATTGCTGCTGCTGCGTCAAGTGCGACACACCCTTTGGCTCTTTCTTCATCATCTGCTTCTGCTTCTGGATTGCCTGTGCGTGTCATGCGCAGTGCCGAACAGGCCGATCGGTGGATTCGCAGCTTTTTGCACTCCATTTTTCCATCGCGACGCGGTACGGCGCGTGCGGCACCGCGCCCGCGTTGTGCGCACTGCGGAATAACCTTCAAAACGGAAAAGGCGCGCAATGCGCACTATCGCAGTCACTTTCACAATCACAACCATGTGCGGCCGGGGAGAAGGCGGTTCGGCTGACCTATGCGAGCGGCGATGCGTTTGTGGCGCATGTGGGGGATGTGCGACGGGAGGGGTATTATGTTACGGTGACGGAGGTGTTGGAGCGGGCGTATAAGGGCGGTGCCAAGGGGGCGGTTCAGGTGCGTACGCGTGCAGAGGCGCAGGCGAATGCCTCATCGAGTGCATTGTCATTGGTACATATATGTGTATATCTCTGTGTGTGTGAGCGAGAGAAGGAGATATGGTTTACTACTGTCATGGCCGTACAGCAATGAAGGGTATGTGAGAAGGCTGACTGACAGCATGTGCACGCAAGACAGATTCAAAAACAAGCTACTAGGCCATGTGGTCGATACACACACACACACATAGTCACATATAATATATATATTGTATGCATACATATGTGTGTATACATTGCATGTGTTTGTGTGTATTTGACAACGATGGATGCGATGCATATGTTGACAGCATCTAATCAGGTGACTTGTGCAGTGCGCATATATGTTTGTATGTCTGTGCGTCATTTGAGATGAATGGATGTGTGTACACGCCTCGCTTGTCACGAGGGGAATGACAAGGTGGTGTATATCTGTGTCAGCTGGGCAGATCATCATACGCGGATGGAATGTGACGGGGTGCCATGACTGGATTGCTGTTATGGACACCATTGTCGTGTGTTTGTTCATTCTTGTTATTTTTGCCTGATTCGATTGGTTTCCTAACATGGCCCTCCCCCCATCCCATGTGCTCGTAACATGCTCGTCTACTATGCTGCATGCATGTGCGTGTGTATCCTCTAAACGCGACCCTCCTACCTTCACAGATAGTTAATTTATATACATACATACATTTTATTATATATATATATAAAATAACTATTTTAATTTGTGTGTCTTGTAGTAAGCTTATTCATGCGCATACATGGAACTCAGACAACATAGGTAATCAGATATATTTCATTTACTTACACACACATAAACACACAAACACAAACTCGTACACACTTGTAAAGAACGCGTAAACACAGATATCGTGCACTGCCCGTGCTTCTTTTTCTTCTCATTTACTGTCGCGCTTTCTCTCGTGTACTTATATATCTCTGCACAAACGCGGCAATCGGTCAAACACAGCCCTTCCTGGACCTGTGTTCCGTCTACGCGTCATGCCGTCGAACAACCACCACAGGCGAGCAAAGCCGCAAGCCAAGTCCAGTACGGTGGCTTCTGCCGACACGGCCCAACCGTCAAACCCTAACAACAGCAACAACACCAATACGGGCAAGAAGTCAATCACAGCAAACCCGCTGCCCATGCGGCACATGAAAAGCGCAGCACAGCCGCACCCGCGGCTGTAATGAACACCAATCATCCGCCTCCACCAGCACAACGAGCACCATGAGCGCAACGACAACGACCACAGCACCACAGGTGAAAGGCAGCTGGTCCGCCACGCAGCAGGGCGGTAATGTGCTTCAGTGGCTCAGTCAAAAAGCACAGCACACAGATGCCAACTCCGCTGGACCCACATCGCTGTCTTCCTCTCCCCAACACGAGCAGCCGCTTCTGCGGGTGTTGTGCTTCCATCACGCGGTGCAATCGAGTACTTGCAAGCACGTCAAGCAGAATCAGCTGCTTCTGCTTCTGCTGCAACGATTACGGCTTCTGCTTCTGCTGCTGCTTCTGCTACTGCCAAAGATGGCTCAGCAAATAAGTCGAGCAGTGCCACCAGCTATGCCGCAGTAGCAGCCGCACGCATACCCAAGCCGCGTTCACACACACACGAAACTCACCCACAACGACCAGCACCGCTGCTTCTGCTGCGGTTGCTGCTGCTGCTTCGGCTGAAGGCCGTGCCGCATTAGCGTGTGAGCCAGCCCAATCGGCACCACCATCTGCGGCATCGGCGCAGCACGCCGATCCCGCTCACACCTCGGCGAGCATGAAAGAGAGTGCGGAGATGCACTCGGTTGCGGCTACGCTGGCGGCACTGCTACCGGGTAAGGTGCACACGCAATCACAATCCTCTTCCGCATTGCCGCATACAACACACACAGAAGTAACAGCAGCAGCCGCAGCAACAACGAAAGTAATGAGTAACGATGCGAAGCATGCTGCTGAAAAAGGATCAGCAGGTGCGGTCACGTTGGCTCAGTCATTGCACGATGCACCGGTTTCTTCGGGCCTGTCCGTGCGACATGTGCAGCCGAATCGAACGAGTCAAATACAAATACAAATACAAACGCACACGTCAATGCGAACAAAGCGACGTCGTTGCCGCGCGGTGTACGCGGTCGACGCCGACAAGATGATCGACTCTCGCAACTGCAGCGTCAGGTGAATGAGGTGCGCAAAAAGCACGAGGAGGCCATGCGCTCCGATCCCGACTATCAGGCACAATTTCTAAGCTACCAAGAGCGTCAAAAAGTCGCCCACACGGCTCAAGTCGCCTTCTTTTACAAGTATCACCGTCAGGAACACCTGCAGGTGAATCATGTCGTGACGGAGCGACTCGATGTGCCCATGATACTCGATCTGATTGATCAGCACGATGTGGTGTTTGTGTGCACCGATACGGGCAGCGGAAAGAGCACCCGCGTGCCGCGCGCACTGCTCGAGCTCTCGCCGCACACCCGTGTGGTCAGCACACAGCCGCGGCGCACCGCGACGGTTTCGATTGCCACACGCGTTGCCTCGCTGCGTCGCGAGAACGTCGGCGAAGATGTGGGGGATTGGATTCGGGTGAGAAGAAGGGCGATGAGCAGACCCCGGTTGTGGTACATGACGAGTTATACACTGCTGCTGCGCATTCTCGAGACACCGGGTCAGCTGCCTTTTACGCATGTCGTGCTCGATGAGTTTCATGAGCGTCAGCCCGACTTGGAGGTGACGGTGGCACTCCTGCGATTGGCTCTACAGCATCAGCATCAGCATCAGCATCAGCATCACAACAGCAAAAACAACAGCAAATGCAGCACATGTCTTCGTCGTCCAATACATCGCTCATGTGTGAGAATAATAGCAGTGATGCTGTACCGCATGTTGCGCCCTTTAAGCTAATATTAATGAGTGCCACACTCAATACAGAAGACTGGGAGCAATACTTTGACGGACTGCGTGTGGCTACATACAAGCAAAGCGAGCCCGAGCACCCCATTCACGACTACTTTCTCGAAGACATTTGTGAACTACTCGCACTCGACTATGCGGCACCGCCCAACCTGCTCACCCGGCCGGTGGTGGAGCGCGACACACTGGAGCGTCATTTATACATTGCCCAGAATCTGATCCTCTTCATCAACGGCTTTTCGCATCCGCATCACTCTATTCTGGTCTTTTTTTGCCCGGTCGGGCGCAGGTGGAGAGTCTGCAGAGCTGGTCCAGCGTGGGGGCGTTGGCTCAGCGCGTCGATGTCATTCCCTGGCACAGCGCCGTCGATCTCAGTGAGATTGAATCGGCCATGACACGTTTGATTGCCGCATCGGCAAAAGGTCTACCTTGCGACGGACATTGCCGAAGTCTCTATTACGCTGCCGGATGTGGTCTATGTGATTGATTTGGTACTCGTCAAGCGTCCCAAGATGAATAAAGACATTGCCGCATCGATTCTCTACCCCCCGCTGGTTACGCAGTGGATCTCCAAAGGCAGCGTGGCGCAGCGACGCGGTCGTATTGGTCGTGTGCAGCAGGGCTTTTACTTTTGTCTTTTCCCTGCGGCTCAGGTGAGTACGCTGCCCGATTATGCACAGCCGCCGATTGAGAATGCGCGCGTGGATGAGTTGGCTCTGCACTGTTTGCAGGTGGTGTCGAATCCGGTGGCGATCTTTCCATCTGCCACGGTCAGCCGCTGATGGCGACGGTGGCGTTGGCGATGATACGCTCTCCGAGTTGGGCTGTACTGTGCCCGTGAGCAGTAACAGCAGAAGTGGCGGCGGCGGCGGCAATGATGGGCCTGTGCGTTGTGTGCAGGCATACGAAGGAGAACATGCAGACAACGAGGAAGATACAGATGATGCAGAAGAGGATGATGACGAAGAAAGAGCGGAGGAAAGAGAGGAGCGTATGGCGGGGTTGCGGCTTGCGCACAATCCCATTCACCCCGAGCTCAATCGCAGTCATTATCCTCGTGTGCTTCATACCGATGCAATCATTTCACGCTCGGCACATCGTAGCCTATTGCCTTTGGAAGAAGAAGAAGAAGAAGAGGAAGAAGAGGAGGAGGGGGAGCAGCGGCAGCACAAGGAAAGCCGCATCGTCGTCGTCGTCGTCGTGCGCACACCCGACGCGGGCGTCAGGCGCTGTGGAGTGCGCGCGTACTCGCCTGTGCGCAACGCGTCGTGACGACAACGATTCACGAGTATCGGTGTACCTTTATTGGCCGCATGCTGCAGCGCATTCCGTTTCGCCGCAGCCGGGTATGCTGATTTTCTTGGCTTTCTGACGGCTTGGAGTCGCTCATGATTCTCGCCGCCGCCGTGATGAGTAGCTTGTCGCCTTTTTGTGTGGGCAGCGGAAGCGAAGGGGCAAAACCGCGTGGGGTCGATTTACCAACATGGCACGTGCCATGGAGGATACGGAGAATGTCATGCGAGATATGTGCTGCGGACTGCGCAGTGACACGGTTGCGGTGATGAAGGCAACGCTCTTGTTTCGTTTGCAGGTGGCAGCGGCGGGTGCTTCTTCTTCTGCTTCTGCTTCTGCCAACACAACTACTAACTCAATGACAACTTCAATGCCAACCGCATTGGCGCATGCCGAGTTGTCGCCTGTGCAGCAGCAGCATGTGCGACAGTGGTGCCTGCAGAAGCATTTGAGCTACGATAAGCTGCTCGCGATTGTCGACTTGGAGCAGCACATCAAATTTGAACTCGCCGAGTTTATGCCCTTTCGCGATGTCAGTGAGGTGAGTGCGTTGCTCGAGCAGCTCGACAAGCTGGCGGCGATGGTGGTGGTGATGACGAATGTGGCCTTTGTCGCGCAGGCGCTGGAGGTGACGAGTGAGAGTAACTTGTACACCAAGACGCAGGAAATGGCTCTCGGCTTGTTCAGCGATTTGCTCGCCGTGCCGGACATCACTCCCCGAGCTGTCTGCGTTGGCAAGAAGGCGACATTGTTATACCGGTGCAGCTCAACCTCTTCTTTGACAAGCTTCTTGCGAGCTTCTCGACCGCCATTGCCTCACCGCGGCAGTTTTGGATGTCACTGCTGCTCTTTGCGCAGCGTCTGCGCTATGCCAGCTTCAGCGATGACGCGGGTAGTTTCATGTTTTTTGCATCACCTACTGCGGCAAGGATCGGTTCATGGAGCTGGATGAGATTGCCGGTTTGGCGGTGCTCGAGTTTCGTCGCAAGCTGTCTGTGATTTGTGCCACGCTGCGGCTTATTCGGCTGCACCGTACGCTGGAGCAGTGGGAATTGGAGAAGATGTTGCAGAACTACGGGCTCCAGTCGTTGCCGGAGGCGCAGCGGGAGGTGATTACGATGCTCGTGTCTATATTTAACAATCTAGATAGCTTTACCGTGGATGAGGTGGCCCATGACGAGGACGACTTGGAAAGAGGTGTCGGCGCTTTCTTTTGCTATCCCTCACTGATACCATATTTTTATCATATATATAAAATATATTATGTATATGTATTGTGTATGTATGTTTATTACATTCTTTCGCTCGAGCACACACAACACCCCACACAACCACCTCTATGCACGCACACATACACACACACGTATAAATATATATATATATATATGCATGTATAAATGTATGCTTATAGACTATCTACACAGCTACGCGGTTTCATACTTGACCCGTGTTCATGTGTTACTGCTCTGTGCCGATGGCTCCCCAAAGTTTCTGACACACACTCTCCGACGCACAGGCTCGATGCGACGGGACAAGGGCACAGCAAAGTACAAAACACATCTCTCACAAACACGCACACACAGGAACGCAAGCTACCATTTTGCCTACTATCATGATGAACAAGGACAGATTAGCCGAAACGAGTTTGCGCAGGCCGGTGGATGTGAAAGGAAACGGAATAGGATCGTCTTTTTGATGTGTGCCGCTCGGCAGGCGTTTGTGTGACGTGACTCGTGACGGGCGTACACGAAAAACATTGCGCCTCGGTGTAAATAACTCATGCATATACTACGTCTGGAGGTATTGTGTGTGTGTGGTGGGGGGGGGAGAAGGGTGTAATTGCCATGTTTGTTCAAATGATATGCGTTGTCCATGTAGAGCAGATGCTTGATCGCGTTTGGGGTGTGCTATTCATTTGCAGTACGTGGCATGGAGGAGGTACTAGCTGAACGTGTCTGCGCGTACCCCTGCATGCAGGCATGCATGTGTATTTGCGTATGTCACACAGGCCGCACTTTCTGTGCTAGTGCGTTGCATTGTCGGCTATCAATGTGGTGAGTATTTTGTATGTGCCTGTGTATGTCTGTGTTTGTGTCTGCGTCTCATACCTAGTAACATGAATGTCATTGAACTACAAGTGATATGTATACTTACTGTGCTGCAGACGTGGTGTGTTGTGTGCGTTTGTGTGCAAGTTGCTTGAGCTGTTTTGTCTTGTACGTGCGATATCATCAAGAATCAGTGTACATAACTCTCAGAGCACATGGTACTGCCTTACACCTATGCATATGACAAAGCACTTGATGATGTAGCACGGGTCGTCGTTTTTTTTTCCTTCGTTGCTGACTCGTTGCCGTATTTCGTAATGCACATTCACTGTATCCTATCTTTCTCCCTTTACGTCATTCGCTGTGTCTGTATGGTCTGGTGGTGGTAAGCCACCAACCCAGAACGTGCCGTCAATTAATCAAGTAGTGAGCTACACGAAGAAGACCCACCCTTGCATGGATCAAGGCACCATTGTCACTCTTTCTTGCTCAGGTTGACACGCTCACATAGCCGGCAACATCAGAATTGTACACACACACACACATCCCACCCACCCGATTGTGGCATTGTATCCCATCGTGCATACGCCGCGCAATCACACTACACAGACCAGCCAACACACAGAGACTAGCTTAAAATTACAGAAGACGTTCTGTCTTGGCTGTCGCCATGGCTCGCTCCACCCACACCGCTGCTCATGGCACCTATTCCGCCAAGTCAAAAAAGAACATCACAAAAACAAAGCAGATTGAAGTAAGTAAACCAACTCACAAAGCCGCTGTCTTTTCCCGACTGGCTGACCCGCCAAACACACCAGTCACGTCGAACACGCTTCGGCACACACGACAAGCGCCGCACACCGATATCCTCTCGTGCACCTGACAAGGCTCACTCGGTGCAGCATAACCGTCACACCGCCAAGAAGAGTCCGACCAAGACGACCAAGCATGTCAAGGATGCATTCTTCTTCGTCTAGTACGAATACCCATCACACCCATACAAATGCTACACACATCGAAACGAGTTGGCGCGCTCGCGAAGAGCAAATCTACCGATTGCCGCCGCCGTTTGCGAGCACCCAACATCACCACCGCTGCCGCCTGCCCTTTCCGCCTCGGTGCCTGCGAGCCAAACGCACCCACACACACCCAACCCTGTTTGACTGGCTTCTCGGCATCTCGCGCGATGAATTCTTCGCCAAGGTGTTTGAGAAGACACACATGCATGTCCGCACGGGCCGGCAGCGAATTACTGGGCGGCTGGCTTACCCGGTGTGGTGCCCGGTGTGCACTGGTCCACCGCACACATGCTGCAACTCGTGTCGACGAAGCGACTGCGCTATGGCTGCGATGTTCATGTGGTTCGTCTCGACCCGGCGACACAGTCTCGTGTATCCTATTGCAGCGCTCGTCAGCCAAAGCTACAAGAGCAACGCGAGCAGCTAGAGCAAATGAATCGACTACAAGGCTTCATGACGATGCGCACGACTCTGCGGGTGTGTGTGGCTGCACGATGCAGCCACACCCGACGAGAACGCTATACACGCAATACACATATCCAGACGAAGCAGGACACGATGGCGCTGAAGATGTCGATGTCATTGATGCGGCCGAGTTGCAGGCATGCATGTCATCGGGCTGGTCGGTTCGATTTCTGCGCCCGCACGAGTACGACGCCGACAACGCCGGCATCGTAGCCGCCCTGGAGCGTGAGTTTAACTGCTCCTGCGGGGTCAACAGTTACTGGACGCCCGCACAGTCACAAGGCTTTGCCCCGCACTACGACACGTGGACGTCTTTCTGCTGCAGCTCGAAGGAGAAAAAGAGTGGCGGCTGTACGACCCCCCGCGTCCGGTTGACCGTCTGTCGCGCTTCTCCAGTGAGGATTACACGGAAGATGAATGCGGCACACCGCACACGGTGCTTACGCTACGCGCCGGCGATGTGCTTTACCTGCCTCGTGGAGCGGTGCACTGCGGTCGTACGCTGCCGCATACCCACTCGCTGCATATTACCTTCTCGGCGAATCAGCGGAATAGTTGGGCCGATCTGCTTATCTGTGCCGCCCGTGATACGATGGAGTCGCTTGCTGCCGGCGATGATGGTGCGCTGGCGTCGGGCACTGCCGCCGTCGGTGACGCGTGTGTTGGGCAGTTTGTACGGTCAGCAGGAAGAGATGCAACGACGGCGCCTATATATGCGTGCACAAAATGATACCGTACTAATAACAAGAGTAATAGTCATAATAGTAACCAACGAATAGTAACACGAATAGTAATAGTGAGGAGGATAGTTTGATGTTGCTGCCGGCCTTGTCGGCGCGAGCGCAAGAAGCAGCGCGCACGATGGCAGACGCTGTGGCTTCCTTGGTGCTGAGTGGGCGGTGCGAATGACCGACGAGGAGTGCATCGATGTGTGTGCGGACGTGTATGCGGCAGAGATGCTGCGAAAGATGCAGCCACCGCGTATGACGGAGTTGGTACGACGATGGAGGCGTTCATCAAATGATGCACCATGTATGAACAAGGATGCAATGCACCATAAAATAAACGAGGAAGCAGAGGAAGACCGTACATGCATCAAGGAAAACACGAATAAAGAGAAGATGAGGAGCTCGCTGACTCACAAGGAGGCGGGCTGCGACAACGGTGCGCACAAGCCAACCGGACCATATGAACGCGGCAGCCGGCGATGTACAGCCCAACCGTGAAGACAAACTGATTGCCCTGTTGTGCCACATCATAGTGCATGTACCGAGATGAACGAAGAATCAAACACAACTCACCGAGTCGTGCAGCTAACGATGAAATACGTCTCATGTCACACTATGGCGCACGCATGTCTCTGCGTGTGCCCGGTGAGGTGCGATTGGCGTCACAGTGGGGGCAATTCGGTTGGTCTGCCTCGCCGGCAGCGATGAGGAGCTGCGCTTTGAGAGCGACTTTGCGCCGGCGGTGGCGCTGCTGTGATTCGTGCTCCGGTGGAGCAGTGGGTGCGGGTGAGTGAGCTGCCCTTTCCAGGCTTTGACGATGCCGAGGATGTGGCGGAGAACCAGCAGATACTCGCGCAGTCGCTCTATGATGCGGGCATACTTGGTATACGGGATTGATGCAAAAAAAAGGTAGAAAAGGGTGTTGTGACGGTGGGATGGGTGCAGGAGATAAGGATAAAGAAACTGTGAAGAGGGTGTCATATGCGCGTAGACTAAATGCATATGTATCGTATGTGTACGTGTGCGCACATGCATGACAGCATCAACACAATACAGAGTGTGCACAGACACAATCATTTGACCTCTTGTCCACTTGACTCGACAAAACGAGAAGAATGTGCTTACACACTAATACAGCCAAACCACGCACATGCATAACTAAATATTATACATAATTATATATAAATAAATATAAATAATATAGATATATATATATATGTACATATATAACACATGCTTTGCTATAATTTTTTTGCAGACAGATGATTGAATACCGTGCTGACACATGATGACAATAGGGTTGTATCCTTATGTGTATGTATACGTGTACATCGGTCATGTATATAGACACATGACTCGTCATAACACGAACACTCCACACACACACACACACACACGACTGTACACGATGCCAACACAAGTGTCACCCTATTGCTTCTGTGTTTGATAGCGTAACACATTGTCCGTGTGCACAGGCAACTCCACTACACGTGTGCATATGCGTTGCTCGACTGTTGCAGACCTGATGTCGCGGACATTAATAATGACTTGCAGAACACACACATCCTCTATTAGTCGAAACTTCGGTTCTGTATACTCTTTCTGTATTGTATATTCTCACAGCAACGAACCTCTTCCATATGCATGCAATGATAAGGGTGAGGGACGGCACTGTCTTGTGTATACAGCGAAAAATCAGCAGCCTTCATTACACTTCACTTCTTCAAATTTACACTTATCCCAGTCTACATGAAAAGATATACACACCATACTACTGATTAGTCCAAAACGCACCAACACCACACATCATATATATATATATATAAGTATTTATATATATATGTACACAAATAAATAATACATGTATACACATTGCCGCATAATAAGCAGACATTGAGTGACAAGCATTCCCATGTTACACGACACGTCGTGTGTGCACGCGTGACAATCCTCACGTCATTCCCGTGACCAACGCGGTAACTCACCGACACGGCACTGCGCAAGATCACATGATAACGCGTGCATTCATTTGACACAGGCTACATGTACTATACCACTAAGGAATATATGCACGCACACACACACACATTATATATATATATAATATATATATACATATACATGTAAATTTATTTTTCATTCATTACTCTTTCTTGTGCGCATCTACTTGTACTACCTGTGACATATACATACAATTCGTATATCTATCTATATTATATTAATGTATATGTATACTTATGTAATTATAAATGAACTAAAAAAACATGCTCACCAGGATGTCGGAGCCGATGGATGTCATCGACGCCACCGCCGAGGCCCTCCCCCTCGAACTCCTCAACCCCACCAACCAACAACTCACCGCCCAACTCTCCCAGCTCGAACAACAGCTCGAGGAGCAGGCCCGCGCCACCGCCGACCAACGCCAACGCCTCACCTTCCTTCACGAGCACCTCGCCCCACGTCCGCGCCGAGGTGGTACACAGCCAAAGCCTCACCGAGAGCACCAAACGCGAAATCGACTCGGTCAGCCATATGCCACCGTCTGCTCCAGCGCGAGTGCGGGCGACTGCGTCAGCGACAAGCCGCACTCACCCCGCAGCTGCAACACACAACCGAAGAGCAGCTCCGCCTGCGCGATACACGACTGCGTCAGGAAGCACAACACGACGAGCTGCTCCGTCGCAGCGGTGCACACAGTGCGGAGCTGCAGCAGTGGGACGAGGCGCGACGACAAAAAGAGGCCGATGAGTTGGCCTTGGCGGCGTACGCGCAACAAGACGACACACTGCTGCGTCGTTTGCGCCGCACACTCGACGAGCGCACGGCGGCACTGTCTGCCGCGCGGGCAAAGGCGGCGGCGGCGCGCGAAGCCGCCGCCGCCGCCCAATCCCAACTGCGGCAAGGCGCACAAAACTATGCACACGCGCAGAAACGAACGACACGCACTGCTGCAAGCAGTGGACAAACAGCGCCGCCGCGCTTGCCGACACGATGACTTTGTCGCCCAATCGGCCGCGCGCTACGCGACGCAGGCGGAGTGGATCGCCGCCCGCACGACGCGGCGCGAGCGGGTGCCGCAGCGAGTGGAACCAGGCGCAGGCGGGAAGGGCAGATGCTGCAGCAGACACACGCGCAGCGTGAGGCGGAGGAGAGTGAGTGGGCGCAGCGCACACTGCCGGAGGCACAGCGTGCGGCTGACGCCATGCAGCACAGCCTCGATGAACTTCGCCGTGAGGCACAGGCGCGACACCGTGAACGCCGTCAACGCGCCAAAAACACGCCGAAACACGGAGTGCACAGGGCGAAAAGAGTGCGGCGGCGGCGGCGGGCCGGGACAAATACACGGCCACGCCAACACAACTCGAAACACGTCACGTCGGCGGCTCTGAGTGCACAGCAGCCCGCGACGCATGATTGACAATCTGCGGCGCAGCCCCGCGGGCGGCGGCCCGCGCGCTCGACGCCGACGTGAATCGACAGCCCCGCGCACTGCAGCGGAGCCGCGACACACTCACGCGCGTGCGGCAGACGGAGCAGCGCACACGCGAGCAGGCAGGTGGCGGCGGCGGCGGCCGAGAGCCACCGCCTCGCCGCCCGGAAGCAGCGGAGCGAACAGCTCTGGCAATCGCGTCAGCGGCCTGCACTATGAAATGGCCTTTCCGCGTAGAGCATATTTCAGCGCCGACTCGGCCGGGCGCGCGGGGAGCGGGGGCGGACGAGCGGCCGCGCTGCAGCGCACCGCCGCGGCGCTGCAGCGCACACTCGATGAGCGTGCGAGCAGAACAAGCAAGCTCACGCGTCAGCGACAGCGCGTCGCCGAGCGTTGCGAAGCGAGCAGCGGAAAGTGAGGGGCGGCGGGCGGCGGCGGGCGGCGCCCGCCAGCACGTTGCACAGCTTGCCCAAGTCGTTTTCGGCCGAGCTGCGCGCCCAGTCGGGCGCGCGTCGGCGTCCGCGAAGATGCGCTGATCGCGGTCGACACACTCGCGCTCGTGGCGGGGCGGCTCTGGTCGGCCCATCGACGCGGCGCACAGGAAAAGCTGTCCTGGACGAGCGGCAACGAATGTGGGCACAAGGCGCGGCGGTTGCCTTGGCGACGGCCGAGGCGGCCTGCCGTGTAGCCGGCGGTGCGCGTCGGTCGGCCGAGGAGGAGTGGCGTGTGCTGCGAGCCGAGTGGGCGACGTCGGCGGAGAGTGTGGCGGGTCTAAAGAGACGACATGCGCTCTGTGTGAGTAAGTGGGGGGGCGATGAGGCAATTGAGTCGGTGAGTCTTGTGAGAGTGATGGGAGTGAACGTGGTGAACGTGAGGGGGACGAAGCCGAGGATAAAGGTGCAGCGAGTGTACAGGGCGGAATCTAAACCGTCGATCGTAGTGGTAGTCATACGAATCATGGCCTAGTCAAGCAAAGGCCAAGCAAAGAGTGCAGGCGCAACGCACGCAGGCGTGTCAAAATAATAAAATAATAAAAAATAAAATAAGAATAATAATAAAAAGGCATAACAGTACAAGAGCGGTCATGCACTTGCCATGTCTCAAGAGCGCGGTGGTGGCGGCGGCGAAGGAGCGGGAGGTGCTGCAGATGCGCGGCGACGCACTCGATGCACGGCTGCGTCGGGCGGCGAGGGAGATGCGCGGGCTGGAGAAGACGGTGGCGATGCTGCGGGAAAGTAACCAGCGCTACCGGCGCTGCTTCGACAACCTGGACACCTCGTCGGCAGCGATGCGAAACGTGCGTGCGCGTGCAGCGCGGCGGGGCGACGAGGGCGATGGTGGGAGGCAGGCGTGTGGCGCGCAACGAGCGTGCAGACGTGCAACAGACACGAGAACCGAGATACAAACACGCCTAGAAAAGTCACTCCTCAATCACGAATAGTAATGTACTAATACTTTAGGTGATTGGTAGGATAAACTATTACTACTACTACTACTACTACTGCTAATAGGTGCGAGAATAATAATAATAGTAATAATAGTGATGATAATAATGATAACACTAACAGTAACAGTAAAGATGAAAGTGACAGAAGAGCGATCTCGATGCCTGGCAAACGAGCGGTCGATTACGGGACGACTCGCCGCTGTGCTTGCTCGTGAGCGACACGGCGTGCCGAACAAGCCGCCACCTCACCCATGAAGCACAAGGTGCAGCGTGCCTTGGCGCGGGACACAAGCAGAGGCGCGTGCGCTGGAGGAGGCGCTGCGTGAGGCTTCGTCGGCACGTGCGGCGGCGCTTGAGGCGGTGTGGCGTGTGCGCGAGTTGATGGCGCGCTATAACGCAGTCGCTCACTCGTGCGCGTGCGCACGTCGATGATCCGTCGCTAAAGATGATGGACTACTTTGTCGCACATGCCAAGGTGCGCATGTTTGCTGCGACGATTGGTGGCGTTTGTGACGGCGCAAAGCGCGTGCACAAAGAGAGCGAGGAAGTAACAACGACGCGGAGGAGGAGGAGGACGGGATGAGGATGAGGAGGGAGGTGAGAGATATGTGAGTGCGGCGGGATGTTGCGGACTCGATTGAGGGAGTGTGCCGTCGTGCTGCCAGATCTCGCGGAGGATGGTATGAATGAGGAATGCGTGGCGTGCTGTGAGGGGATACACATACACGCACTCTTCTATATTCATGTGTTTTTTTATATCTCCTGATACCCAAGTCAGAGACTATTTTTTATAGCTGATGTAAATTATGACACGAGCCGACTGTTCAATCGGACTGTACACACCGTATGTATAGCTGTGTACATATGTATGTATATGCACGGGTCATGTACACGAGGCGGCTTTTTTAGGCTGTAACGTTTGATCGGTTACGACACCGATACACGTCTCATAGCTAACTACACCTCTACTACTACTACTACTAAACACATGTGTATGTATACTTGTACATGTATATAATAGCATTCCCACCCATGTTACATGGGATGTATTGTCTGTATAATGTATGCAACATATGCCAAGGTACACTTTAACTGTGCATGCTTTTATGAGACACTTGTGTCATGTAAATGTGTGTTTACTTTATTTGCTGGCGCAGTAGCACGTGCTGCATCACTGATATCATCTCTGCATAGCAGTTGCATACGTGCTGCCAATCCAGACAGTTACGTGATTGATGTACAGCGCTACCGTTCTGCGCTGGTTGCGTGTACCACACGGTTGTGCTTGTCCAGCTTGCCAGGGAGCTTATCACATGTTTCGACGTACTGTCAACGCGTAATGTTTGCCAATTGTTTCTCAAAGATTAATCTCTCGACTTGCCTTTCCGTACGTGCCATCGATGCACGGTTTTGCTGCTTAGATGAGTATATGTTATCCTACTGACAACATCACACCGCAGTGGAGTATCTGTGCTTCTTTGAATGTGGGACGCATGTATGCATAGGTAGCATCACATACACGCGAGAGCTCACTCCTACCTTTTGACTACCAATAGGCTTATATATACATAATATGTTTAATATTTATATATTATAAAATACTAATTCACGCGCACACGATTGATGACGTATGCATGATGTAGATTACCGTGTCTTCGGCGTGACCCATGTTTACCCGCACTCCCCCCACAGGGAGGGAAACAACGATCCTGCCGCACATCCGCGTTCAAGACTCCTCAGTCAATCCTCCACACCTCCGACGTGGATTCCTTACCAGACATGTAAGTGAGAACTCGCCGACGCCGACTATGCCGAACCCGATGAGGTCGACTATGACGAAGAGCAAAAAGCAAAAGATGGGGAGAGAGGAGGAAGGCAGTGAAGCGGGTGATCGGCAGACAGCGACGAACGTGATCTCCCTTGCTTTTCCGCGCCCCCAGCCTCCCGTTCACCCCCCACACACTGCCGGCTTTCCCAAAACCGCGGAGGGTACGCACGCATGGAACTGCGGCCCGTCAGTGCGACGATGCCACAGAGCGAGAGCGGCCAAGGCGATGTTGGTGAGTATACACATGTTCGCGGCGGTGACGCAGGTGTTGCAGGAGTGGGTTTGTTGCTCATGTGAGTCAAAAACGACGTCGACGCCGAAGAGATGAAGAAGAAAAGCGAAGAAAAGGTGATGAGCGGGTGAGTGTGACAGGAGGAGGAGGAGGAGCCGGGATGATGGTTCCGCAGCCTCAGGCGCCTTTGCCTCCGCTGCCGGCGGGTTTCGTAGTTGGATTGTGGAGGAGACGGCCTCGCCGCCGGAGATGACGGGAGGGGAGATTGAGAATGCGCGTTGAGGTTTATAAAGAATGGCAAAGGTGCGCTCTCATCATTATATTTATAATACATATTTGTTACATAATATAGGGAGGTTATGTACATGGATTGTAATAATGTATTCCATCGGATATATTGAAGTGCTCATATTCACCTGCCAATCCGGGAATTAGTTAACCATCCCCCCCCCCCCAAAAAAAAAAGAAGGCACAAGTGGGTTGTCAAAGGTTGTGTGTACATCTTGTTCTTGCACATGCCAAGCTATAGAGAGACCGAACGGAACACCGGATTGTTATCACTTTATAATATTTAACTTGTATCGCAAACGTTCAACAAGTCACCCTTCCTAATTTCATTTCGCTTGTATTGTTTCTTTTTCGTGCTGATCGACTTCCCTTCTTGTCTCCCGTGTTTTTTTGTTTGCCTGTTTTTTATTATGAACGTGCACCCACCTAGAAGCGTGAGAAAGGGAAGCTAGGATTGGGAGACACGATTGACCGCTGCGGGGCGCCATGGCACAAACCTCGGCTCTCTACACACTTTCCTGCCTTTCCGCTGCGCATCATCACTTCCACGAATAGCGCTCACTTTGCCAAACTCCTTCTGGGCCACCCCTGCGGCAGACAAGCGCAACAAACACCCACCCGCGCCGCCCTTGGTTAGTCACTCCAATGTCACCTTGACAGGACGGCAACAGCCAATGATCATTCTCACACCACACACAAACAAACGGTGCGCTCGCATCTTCAATTCAGTCTGCGCCGCTTCTTCGTAGGGGAACAACAACAATAATAATAAACTTCCGCTGCTCCGCGCCCGTGTATTCGGCACAAACTCCTCCCGGACAAGTGAGCTCCTGCGATCCTGCATCAGCGTATTCACCCCCACCGGGTTTACACTGCGATTCCGCCACGGCCCGCCGTACGCAGCGCATTCGCGACGATAAAAAGTGTCGTTTGGTGGGGGACGTTGCTCGAGATTCACTCTCACCCCCGAGCAACTCCGCATGACCCCCCCCCTGCCGACCTCCTTTCGCCATTCGACAAGCGATGCGTTGTTTCCTCTTCTTCGCTTCGCCAACCTCTGCAAACACCCCCGCCTCGCGTCGACATCGTTGGCACTCGGACCGCGGGTTTTGCAGCGATCGCCCCATGTCGGCACGAGCACCTACGTCAGTGCCACACGTATGCGGTGCGTTTGGGTTACAACCGTGCTGCTCGATGCGGTTCGGAGAGCAGCAGCCCGCCCGGGTTTGGCTATCCTCCGCCTTTCGTCTTTGCCTGTCAGCACGCAATGGATGTGGAGGGGAATGCAGCTGACGCCCGGATTGCATGCGGCTCTGGTGCAGAGTCGGGGAAGAATGCCGAGCTCTACAAGACGGTGTGCGGGAAATATGCACAAGTGATGCAGCGTATGGCCGACACGATCGCATCGGGTAGGGGGGGTGTTTAGGATTATGGTGTCGTGGCGCCATCCGTCATGCAGGCGAGGAGGCGGAACAAAAGCAACAGAAACAGACGAAGAATCGTATGGATGCGGGTTTAACTGAAGCGGATGCGATGCAGTCTGCAGGACCGGCTGCGGCGGTGGTAAATCCGCTTGATGTCTTGCTTGATACCATGGAAGAGGCGGAAGTGGATCAGTAAATTATCGTACAGAGTGCGTGGCTGCGGTTTAAGCTGGTGCAGCGCGCTCGAGCGCGCTATGGTTAATGATAATGCCTACGCCTTGACAAGCTGTGCTCTTATTCTTCTTCGCCGCCACAAAAAAAACGGCGCGCATGTGCGTCGCGGGAGTTACCGCAGCGGGACTGGCGGCCAAAGCGGGACGAGGCGGTGCAATGGATAGCGTGTGCTCTATCGGTTTCAGTGGTAAATGATACCAACACGAACGATGTGCACGACAACAACAGTACGAATACTAATCGTAATAATATTGCTAAAAGTAACACATTTATTTATCTCCTAAAATTAGCAGTCATATAAATAACTGTAAATAATGATACGTCGCGTGTAATTAACCGAGCGATGGTATACGCATCGAGTGCACACTCGCCAGCACACGCAAAGCAGACAAGCCTCGCACACTTCACTGGCCCTGTCGTTTACTACTCGTCGAAGATGGTCGCCATGGTGCGCATGTTCAGCCGCGATGGGCTGCCGACAGCGGTGGTTTTCCTACTTCTTTGGCACCTCTACCTCACCGCTTCGTCCCCACACTTGTTACCATGGAAACAAGCCGACTGCGTTTGGCGTCGGTGGGCGAATCGAAGCAGCACTCTCTCTCTACACTGATGCCCATGATGGACGATGAGGATGAAGGGATAAAATGATGCACCTGTCGCACATGCAGCGGGTGCATCGAGCCGGTCAAACACAGCGTCCGACTCGAGCACAGCAACGGCGATGACGAAGACTCTCATACATGGGCAGAGGGCGATGCGGTTTACGCGCGCGAATGCGAGTGGTGTCGATGAGGAGAATGAAACAATAATAACAATAACAAGAGCAGCAGCAGCAGTAGCAGCATCCGGTGCGACAGCGGCAGAGTCGGGCTCGTCATGCGGAGAAGGTATTACGTCATTGTAAACGTGCCAAGGCTTCTGCCGCAGCCGAGCCGCAGCCGCGACAGTGATTTCCTTACCGTGGATGATGTTCCGCTCAAGGGACGTGTGGTGGGAATCAGTGTGCGACGGAGTATGTGCGATTGGGTGTGACGGTGTCGCCGTGTGCCCTTTGCCGAAATGGAGCGACGGGTGCGGTCGTGCTTGGTAAAAGGGTTTGCACTGGTGGAGTCGGTGACGGCGAGTGCGGTGGTGCTGTTGGTGAGTGGCTCGGTGATGGCGGATAGAGAGTTGGGGGTTTGTCTCTTGTTGACCAATGAGTATCTCGCCACCGGTACAATCGTAGAGAGAGAGAGAGAGCGCGCGCGCGCATTGTGTGATAGTGTATCGGAGGATGTGTGTTTGGCTACTAGAGAAGGAAATCATGGCATGTACACGTTACTATACCTTGTGCTAGTAACGATGATGACACATGTGTTTTATTTTTTTCCTCCCGTGATCAGAAGTTCTATCGTGAGTGTGTCTGGTAAACATCTTTTAGCATCACACAAAGAGCGTTATATATGTTGTGTGTATGTTTATTAGTGTCAAGAAAGAGAGGTGGCCAGCTTTGCCGAGCTCAGACGCTGCGTCCGTGTGGCTATACCCGTAAACGAGTCGTATTTTGGCGTAGTGCACGATGTTACAGCTTTATGTGTGATTTGCGCGAGTAGTCTCACAGTGTATGTGCTATGATGTCGTCACTTGATACAACCAACAAAACCTATTCCCTTTTTGGCTACACAAATGCTGCTCCATCTAAATAATGTGTATATCACAAAACATTTCAATCTCTACATTCTGCTTCTCTAAACACATATGCGTGTGCGTGTGTATTTCTACATGAGCGTATATGCTAAGAGTATATATATATATATATATATATTTTTGTGGGGTGGGGCGTGTGTATATATATATATTAGGTATTGTTGTTTTGGTTTAGATTTGCATCATCATGTCCCAGCGCATCCGGCGACTCGGCGGCAGCCACCCATGGCCCAGCGGTGAGCCGCGACCGCGCCCTGCAATACGATTCACACCCACGAGCTTCACACCCCACTCACTCCCGCAGACCCCGCGATGCCGGCGGTGCGGTGGTGGTGACCTTCTTCACCCAAAGCTACGCCCTGCACTGCCCGAACAGGCCTACTCGGTTCCTCTTACGGTGCTGCCCGAAGGACTGTCCAGTCTGTGCAGACCGTCCTGGGCGCACCCGAATCGGAGCAGTTTGACTTTCTGCTGCACGACGAGTACATTGGCACGTCGTTGCAGCGCTTTCTGCACCGACGCGGTATTCGCTACGAGGATAATCTGCACCTCGAGTACACCCCCGCCCTGCACGCGACGGAGGGTATCTTTGTTCCACAAGACGATGGCCCAGTAGTGTGCGGGCGCCCTAAGCGGGTTGTGCCGATGTGCTGCTTACCGGTTCCTATGATCATGTGTGCGGCTGCTGCAGTGCAATTCGTGTGTGGCCTCGGGACGCTTCATACGGGTTGTGTCAAGGAGGTGTGTGTAACCCGTCGTCCTATTCGATGCGGCTGCTGGAGCGCGATGAGGCAAACGGGCACACACAGGACGAAGGCGGCGGCAGCGGTGGCGGTTATAAGCGTCGTCGCGGGGCGGCCTTTTCTTCTTCTTCTTCTTCTTCTGCGTCAAGTATAACTAACACGAATGTTGCTTCATTGTCCTCTTCATTGGCCGAAGCCAACTCGGCACATGCCACTTCGCGCCGTAAAGAATAACAACGATGGCAATGACAACAGAGGTGACTTTTACTTTGTCAGTTGCAGTCAGGATGGCTCCATTGCGGGTTGGCGCGTACAGCACGCCGCTCCGCGGCAGCGGTTCGCATCGACACCGCCGACGATGCGCATCGTCCGCCATACAAACGCCTCCGTGCCGGCGAGTCCTTTCGCCATGCGCGTGACAGGCTCGATTCACGCACACGCGGATGCGATTGAGTCGGTCGATATGGCCGCGGTGGTGGGGTCAAGAAATTGGCACATTCGTGGACAACAGTAGCCATGAGGCACAAAATAATAATAATAATAATAATACTGTAATGAATGCGGAGCTCTGGTTGCTACTGCGTCTTGGGACACCTCTGTGAAACTCTTTCGCTGGTCACAGCTGCTAACCGGTCTGGACACACTTCCGTCGCGTCAGTCACCGCTGCGGGACCTTTACCGATCACACACGGCCGGTTTTTGTGCTGTCGCTTTTCGGCCGCCGTGGGCGCCGAGCGATTTTTACTCCGGCCCGGACTGGACGGCACCGTCAAGCTCATGGATGTATCGGTGGGTCAGTTGCAGGCGACGCGGGCCGGCATCATGCGGTGCGCGGATTGGCTCTGCGCCCCGCCGCACAGGTAAACATACCGTCGTTATCGTCCTTGTCGATAAATGCTGCTGCTGCTGCAGGAGGAGCCGATTTGGTGCTGACAGCCAATACCGATAATCGAGCACGCTTTTATGACAGTCGGCAGAAGTCAGTGATCAAACCTTTGCCGGGCAATCGGCAGTGGCTCTATGCGGCAACGTGGTTGTGGCGCGCAGACGAAGAAGCGAACTACAACAATGCGCCGGGGGTGCTGTTTGCGGACGGCAGCGGGGAAAGCGACGGTGCGGGTGTACGATTTGCGCTGCACCTCGTCCCCGCTGTTGGTGATGGATGGATTGCACAGGGATGGGGTGTTGGATGTGACCTATGCGGGCAAGTCCATGGTGGCGAGTTGTGGGAAGGATAATAGGGTCAAGTCATTTTCGCTGGCTCGTGAGGGGGGGGATCGTCAGGAGTGAGTAAAGCATGCAAGTCAAGGGGTTGTGTGTGTGTGTGTGTGTGTGTGTGTGTTGTGTCTTGTGTGTTGTTGTGCTGCAGCGGTGATTTGTCACATTCTCACTCCAGCTCTTAGCTTGCTCTTTATGAGTGTGCGTGTATATGTTGACAAGCAAGTGCGCTGCACGGACAGACATTGTGTCACACACGTGATGTGTGTTTGTCTTGAGTGTAAATAGCTTCACATGTTTGCGAACAGGCATACATACGCAGACACAACACGCGCAGAACAACAATACTAGGCCTCCTTGTTCATGATGTCTCCTCGATGACCTTGTTTTTCTTGATGTACACGCAGGTGTGCACACATGTAGACATGTGCACATGTCGATGATTTTTAATAATAATAATAATGACAGTAACATTTTCATAACATCTATTTGTACGTCCAAGTACACGGTCGTGTCCTAAGTGAACAGCTATAATCTACATATGGATTTATGTTTGTGTCGACACACACACACACAAACCACACACACACACACACATGTAGGCTTCTAGACATGATTCTGTGCATATGTGTGTGTGGCCAATTAGACAGTCAGTTTGGCGCAGAGATCACGGTATACACTCGGTTATGTAGGTGCATGAAACGCCCTTCGCTGTCCTGCCATGGCACAGCTGTCTATGCGCTCCGCCTGTGCGCGTGTGGGTCACATTTTGTACAGCGGTTGTGCCATGTATCAGCAAAACGATCGCGTTGACGCACACCTACAATGAAAGAATCGCCATCTCTCTTTGTTCGCGCTCGACGCATGACTGTGCTGCATGTTACAGGGCGATGATGCAGTAAACCTGTACGCCTCAGCAACGCTACTGTTGACTGTACAAGTGCGCGCATGGTGTATACGTATGTGGGTGCCAACGTCTTTCTTTTCTATTGATACTGATCTGATCAGTATTTGTCCTGTATGATACTGTGTCATTCCTTGTTCATCTACCTTTCATCTCTCTTCCATCCACACGCATACACTGTGATTGCCATATGCCATGACACGTGTGCCCATGATCGCACACATGCACATACGTATGTCGCACATGACGATGATGACTACCCTGTGCTCAGTCATCATTTTGACACACGTGCACGTACACGTGCACGTACACACGTGGCTTTCATGTCTTCATGAACTTGCTGCAATACACATATATAACCGTCATAGTGGTAAACCAAGCTACGTGTTGGGGATTGTTCTCTTTTTTTTTTTTTGCGAGGGCACAACTCGTCCTTTATATTATATATATAAATATATATATTTATATTTATATAATAGACACACACACGATTGCCGTCATGACGACTTCTTCTCGTAGCACGGCGGCCGCACCCGTCGCCAAAAAGGCGCGGGCTGCAGTCCGCTCGTCCATACCGTCCGAGCGCGCAGGCACCCGTGTCAAGCAATCTACGCACACAACAGCAGCCGCCCGTCGCACCGTAGCAACAAAGAAGCCAACCAAGGCGACAAAGACAAGCGCCAAGACGACTACCGGCGATGCGACATGCGACGCACCCATATCGACTGCCAAGTCACAGCTACCGATTGCCACGCCTGTCGGTAAGAGTACAAACAAGGCACACAAAAAGCAACCCCAACTCGAAGCGTAACACGGACGATGAGGAGAATAATGTTGATGAGGAAACCAATCGTACCAAGAAGAATGTCACAACACGTGCTAAACCTAACGCGTGCATCGACAACAGCTTCGTCGCAGCATGTGGCCCACACCTCATCTCACTCTTCTTCTTCTTCTGATAATATTGACGATGAGGACAATGATGACAGTCATCTGCTCGACTTTGACGATGTCTACGCCGACGACAGCGATGACTCGTCAACGACAGCGGCCGCCGTCAACCTCGACGACGACATCGACGCCGACGATGACTTTGAAATCAAAGCGGCTAAAATATTGTCATCGCATGCTCGCCCAGCGCGCTCTCGCCGAAGCCGAGCAGCAGGACGATATGACCGCTCGTGTAGCCAAACTCACTCCTCTACAGGATCGAGCTGCCGAGGCCGCCTTATTTAATACTTTCGACGTCGACAAGTTCTCTAAACCGTCAACAAAAACAGCAGCAGCGGCGGCGCATTGTCAACTGCAGCAATATCGGACGGTGCACTCGACACAGACAGCAGCAGCCGCAGCGGCACCGCCGGTGAGCGCAGTCAGCTGCTCATGGGCCAAACTCACAGCGCCGAGGCACTGCGCGATCGTGTGCAGGAAACCATTCGCGTTCTCGCACACTTTAGCCGCGAGCGCGAAGACGGCAGTCGGCGTGCGGACTATTTGTCACTTCTGCACAACGATTTGGTTGCACTCTAGACTATAGTGACTATCTCATGGATACATTCTGCACACCTTTAGCCCCGACGAAGCCGTTACTTTCTCGAGGCGATGGAAAAGCCCCGGCCGACGACGATACGGGTCAACACACTCAAGACGAAGCGACGTGATTTGGTGCAGGCGCTGCAGAAAGCGCGATATGAATTCGAGCCGCTGGAAAAGTGGTCTCGTGTAGGGCTGCAAGTGTTGGACTCGGCCGTTCCCTTGGCTGGTACGGTGGAGTATTTGGCGGGTCACTATATGCTGCAGGCGGCGGCCTCCTTTTTGCCCGTGATGGCGCTCGCCCCGAGCCGCACGAACGTGTGTTGGACCTCTCAGCCGCTCCTGGAGGCAAAACCACCTACTTGGCACAGCTGATGAAGAATACGGGCGTCCCTCTTTCGCCAATGACGTGCATGAACTGCGATGCAAGTCGCTCAATGCCAATTTGCAGCGCTGTGGTGTGACGAATGCGCTGGTGACCAACTATGACGGTCGCGGTTATGCGGCGGTGATGCGACGGTTTGATCGGGTGCTGCTCGATGCCCCGTGTACCGGTACGGGTATCATTTCGCGTGATAAGAGCATCAAGTCGAGCCGCAGAAAAGGAGGTGCAGCGTGCGGCACAGCTGCAGCGTGAGCTGTTGCTCAGTGCGATTGATGCGTGTGCGGTGAATGGTTGTGTGGTGTACCGACCTGCTCTTTCTGGTGGAGGAGAATGAGGCGGTGGTGCAGTTTGCGCTGCAGCGGCGGCGGGGTGTGCGGGTGGTGGAGATGGGGCTGCCTTTTGGTCGACCGGTTTTGTGCGCTATCGGCATCACCGCTACGATGACTCGCTGAGTCTGTCGCGGCGATACTTTCCGCATGTGCACAACATGGATGGATTCTTTGTGTGTAAGCTGCGCAAGATGGCAGAGGAAAGTGAGGAGGGGAGGAAACAACAAGTCAGGAACAAGGTGGTAGGCAGAGCAAACAACACAAGGGAAAGCAGAATGCATTGGAACCAATAACAAGAGCAGGAAGAATAATAATAATAATAATAATAATCACACGAATGATGAGAGCAACAACACAAGCAAGAATTCCAAGCAGCGTGTCGCTGCTTCGTCATCTTCATCTTCCTGTGCAGAGGAGGGGGAGATTGTCACACAGACAAGAAAGAACGTCCACACCACACGCGATGTGCGGAAACACGGAGAGCGCGTCGTTGCCGAATCGATCGCTGCGCGTGAGTGTACCTCCGGCGAGCGCGGGCAAGGCGACACGTGCGCCGAGCGATGCGGACAGCGCAGCAAACGTGCACGCAGCCCGTGTCGAGCGATGCACCGAAGCGACGACGCATGTAATATGTTTATATGTGTATGTGTGTGTAGATTTTGTGGTGCGACAACGTAAGTGGTGGTGGTCATGACCATATGATAGGTGGTGTGCATGAGCACAATAAGCATGTATGCATGGACTAATTAAGTTTGATTCTAATATTTTAACTACACTAATACACAGGTATGATAAGCCAAACTCGACAAAAAGAGAAGAGAGTGCGCGATGCGGCTCACCGAGCTGTGTGGGTGATGTGATGAACATCAAACATCGACATACGTCTGTGTATACAACATGTGATCATGTGTGACATGTCATATTTTGCATATATATATATTATATATATATATATTCATATGATCATGCGTTCTCGTGCGGCTCGCAACTGTGGCGTAATACGCTGTCGTGTTCATCTGTTGCACGATTATGCACATGCGCAAATACATACCTCTACGTGTATCAAATAGGCTTTGATTACATTGTTGCTGTCGTGACACACACCTGTGTGTATATGCATATATGTACACACTCATGTTACTTTTCTCTGTGTACTGCATTCTTCCACCTTTCCCTTTGGTCTTTCTCACATATATCACACTACCACCTTTCTCGACATGGTATGTGTGTCTTTTGGACATACACTCTGCTGCTGCGCGTGCTACGCTCATTGTTATGCATCGGCACATTCCCTCTCACGACGGCTCTGTACATGATACATCCATACATACACGTATACATGCATATATGTGTACGTGTATGTATAAAAAAGGTGGGTGCAGCTGTCTGATTCTCTAGTACATCTCAACATGCTGCTTAGATGAGTGTGCGTCTTTCATGGACTGTGCAAGCTACCTGACCTCATTGCTTACACGAGCTGGCGTCTGTCTCACCACACTGTGAACGTGTGTAGTGGTGTTTGACCATCACTTCTGACACTCACACGAGTGCAACCACAACGTGGTTTGCACAGGATTACCCCGATACATGGTATGTGCGTATATACATTGCACGCAGTATGTCGTCTTCACCGATGCGGTGCGCTACCTCGATGACAAGGTCAAGCGCGAGTACCTGTCTCAGCTGTCATCGCGATGGTCAGCACTTCTGCCTCGACTAGCCAACAGACACGAGCTCTGCAGCAGGCTGACTCAATGCTCGACGCACACACTCACGAGGCG
>CAMTDV010000233.1:0-40510 GCA_947069175.1 Scalesia atractyloides
TTGTTGCGACGCCAGATTTTAGAGATGGCTGACGAGAGCATGCGGTTGAAGGACGATCCAAGGAGACCTTGATAAAGAAAATCTAACATATATCATCTTTGATTTTTTTTTTTTTTTTTTTGACAAACTATAGATGATTGAAAGTGTTTTGAATCTAGGTAATCTGGTAGTTAATCTAGCGGATCAACTAGATTAATAATAATTTTATTATTACATTGCCAAAAAATCATTTAAAGCCCACCTAGAATGATAAAAAAAAAAAAAGATTCTAACAGTTTATGACAATGAAGATAAGTAATTGTATCTCATAGGATTCACCTTTATGAGACTTATGACGGCGAGCTATATCAGAGTGTGACGGAGGCGCATTGTAACTGAAATAACCGCCGGCGGGTTGAGAATCACCTCTATCGTCAACCATAAGCCCCAAAGAGGGCGCGGGCGCTTCATAAGAGGTGTGGGTGAGAACGGATCTTGTGTTCTTCGCCATAGCTCCAATGGAGACTGCTTGAAGACCATCATCATGGATCTCGATGGGCTGAGCTATATCCTCAAACGATGAGTCAGGTCTCATCACTACCGACGTCAGCGATGGAGGTCCGTCCATTTGAATAAAGAAAATAAGGTGGTGAATGAAGGATTTTAAAGAAACAAAAACACGGACTAAAAGTCGGAGGCCGTGGAAAATAATTGATTAAGAAATTTCGTCTTACGTGTGAAGAAGCCTTTTCCGAGAAGTTACAGAATTTGTGCGTTGAAATTAGGGTGTAAATGAACAAATCTTCTGCCGAACAGTTCACAAACTGTTTGCTAAACGTTTTGTTCGTTTACAACCCTAGTTGACATGAACAAAACGGATGGCCCAAAATGAATTTCATTACAATACCTGTAACAAGGAAAAAGTCAACATAATTAAGTTACCATGCACCTTCTCTGAAAAGAAAAAACAACTAAAAAAGAAATCACATAAGAAAAACACTTTTAACTGCCAATGAATCTCTTGTCAATTGGTTTGAGAGAAACTAGTCCCATAATATTTCAATGTTGAGTTCATGTGTTTGAGTTCTAATTGGTATAATTTGCTTCAAGAGGATCCAAGATTTTACCACAAGGGTTCTTCAGACGGTGAGTTTCCCTGGTGGACGGGCTGGGTCATTAACATTGTCTGTGTTCGTAGGACTTGGACGGCCATTCGCCAATGGGTTTGCCCGGATGACCGGGCATGTATAGCATTCGTTTCGTGTTAAAAAAAGTAAATACAAGAAAAAATTTTGATTGAACTCTTTGTTCATACCCTAAAAAAATTATTCCTAGGTACGCAATGAATATAACAATTTAAATTGGGTTAACAATGATTTACAATTTTGTTATACAGCATAGACACATAGTCCAACTATTTTATTGCTTATGTTAAAAGGCAACCGTCCACTTTAAAAGAAAACTATTTTAGTATTATATGTATGTGAAAATCCCGAATGCCCTCACACAATTTTGTAATCATGCCCTTTAAACTTTTGAAACACAAGAAACACACAAAGAAACAAATCGGTCCCAAACATATTGCCCCAAAGTCTTCAAAGGCAAGAACACGATTTGTTGAATGCGATTCATTGGCTTCTTTTACTAAACTTAAACAAATAAATCACATAAGCAATTAAAATTAAAGACATAACCTAACAAATATGTTTAAGTGTTAACACAAACATGCTATGCTTAATTGCTTATCCTTTTATATGTGAACATGTAGTTAACAATAACCATATAAGATTCAAACTACAAAGAAGTTACAGAAGCAAATGCATCTAAACTTTTGGAAGAACAGCATAGTATGATTTACCTCTATGGGTTGTCATTTGCATGAAGCCTTCAAAGCCTAGCAGGTGCTAAATAAGATATGGTCTTACATTTGAAAAATATTTATTACGTGCGAAATAAAGTGGCAAAAACATGCTCATCATGCCACATCAGTTTATTTGAAGTGAACTTTTAGCTAAATATTAGTGCACTCACTTGGGTTCAGAACCAAGATCGCTTCAGACTAGTTACAAAACAGAAACTCACATTTAATAACCAACGCAAAACGAAATCATCAAAGCGCATACAAAATAGTCTGTAAAAGCAAATTACGCAACAGCAATCCAGTCCTTAATCCTAACCAAGAAAATCAACTAGTGTCGTCAAAATAACCGTCTTCGTCAAGAAGTTTATGGGCGTACAATGGTTAACCTTGCAGAAGGTGATGCTCGCGGAAATTTTAACTGACTGTTCGGTTGATAAACGGAGCGGGTTTGGTAAATCCGTTTTTGACGGATGTTACAGTATCCCCTGCTTTTTAGAAATTTCGTCCCGAAATTTAAATAGGGATATAATTGACTAAAAGAATGATGGTGTTTAGTTTTGACAGTTACATACTTAGAAGAAATAAGGGTTTAAGTTTTTGCTTGAGGCGGTAACGTTCCTTGTAAAGGTTAAGTATCCTAATACAGGAATCGCTTTTTGTTGCCTACTGTATAAGTATTGTTAAGCAGGAAAGATTCGCTAAAATGATATCATGCATAAGAGTTTAGATATGTTTGGAAAAGTATGGTTATATCCTAAGGCAAAACTTCCAATACTATAATCTACACAAGTAAACACAACAACAAATAATTGAATCCACATTCTGATAGTATATATGTTTGAATGGTGACAGTTCCTCTCTCGTTTGTTATGGTGGAGAGGTTAGTCTATGTAGGAATGGATCACAATCCAATTTCTTTAAATAGTGAGATGATATAAATGTAACACAAATTTCAACCAAGGCAATAGTAAATCCTACATGGAACTTCTCATAACCGCCTGATAACGCCTCTGATCCTTTGGCAAGAATACTTATATATAGGAAGTACCAGCGGCGTATCCACCATATTCTTGTCAAATTTTCATTGGTGTTATCAGTGAATTATGATTAGTCCTATAACTCTACAACCAATACAACAAACATAAAAATACTGAAATGAAATATATCTGTGTGATCAAGGCTCAATCAAACGGAGCCGATCGTATTGTATGTACTGAAATTGAAATGTCTGTGCGCTCAAGGCTCAATCAAACGGAGCCGAACGTATTGAATGTACTGAATATGAAATTGTCTGTGTGCTCAAGGCTCAATCAAACGGAGCCGAGCTTATTGCATGTACTGAAAATGAATAACTTAATCACACAAACAACCTATGCATGGAACCTCTCATAACCGCCTGATAATGCCTCCGATCATTTGACAAAAATACTTATATATAGGAAGTACCAGCGGCGTATCCACCATATTCTTGTCAAATTCTCGTTGACTTTATCCGCAAGTTATGATTAGTTCTATGCGACTCTACAACAAAAACAAACACAACAACCAGCGCTTGAGTCTTAATTCTAATAGTATCCGTGTTTGACAATACCTCTCTCGTTTAATATGATGGAGAGGTTAGTCTATGTAGAAGTGAGACACAACTCAACTTCTTTAAATGATGAAACTGAGATATGTCGTGAAATATGATGATATGAATATTAAATCAATGAGTATAAAACAAACTGAACTAGTAATTTGCATTAAAATTCTTGGAAAAATTCCAATTGAGATACGTGAAAATTGAGAATACATAAAAACTAAGTGATTGGAGTTGAATCTTGATTCTTGGTGAGAGAAGGCTAGTTAAGTGGTTGGTTTGGACCGTTAATATCTTCAACAGGATTGGCGTTGATGTTATAAACTCTTCCTCTTGCTGGCGGTGGAGCTGGGTTTGCTTGGTTTGCTTGGTTAACTGGGTTTGCTTGAGCTTGGGCGTTTATGACGTTAACCAAACGAGGGCACGTGTTTCTAAAATGGGTAGGGTCGCCACAATTGAAACAAGCTCGAACATATGGGTACATGGGGTATTGTGGTTGTTGATATGTTTGGATCATGGGTTGAGTAGGGGTTGAGGTTTGGTTTTGAGCGGTGCGGCAAACTTTGCTCAAATGACCGTAGCGTCCACAGTTCGCACATAGTCGACAGGGTAAAGTAGGTGGATAGTGATAGAAACAGGTGTTGCATTGAGGGTGAGGTCCAATGTAAGGTTTCTTATTTGGGTAAGTTGAGTTGGGTGCTACTTGGGATAGTTTGAGGAGGTACAACTTGTGAGGCTGGTTGATTGCGTTGGGTGACGGCGAAGACTTGCCCATCACGTTTTCTCTTAGAAGTAGGTGGTGTAAAGGATTCGGTTCGGGTGGGGTTTGAGGTTTCGGTTGATGCTTTATCCTTCTTCTTCTCCTCTTTGAAATCTTTGTTCCGGATTCGGTTCTCGGTGAGCGCGGTTGCTAGCTCCATTGTTGCTTCCAAAGTTGCAGGCGAGGTGCTTATTACAGGGTCTTGAATCTTTGATGGAAGACCACGAATGTAGTGCTCGATCAAACGGTAGAGGGGAGTGAACAAGTTGGGAACCATTTGATTTAACTCAAGGAATCTCTTGTTGGGTTGGGTTAATGGAATTAGCGGTAAGGGCTTGTTGAACTTGAACTACGATGTTGGGTATTACGGTCGCCATTTGCTGAGCGATTTGGGCAGCCATGCGTTCACGGGCTTTTTCTGCTCTCATCTTCCTACGGGCGAGGTTAGAAGACATCTACAAGGAATACATGTCAAGAGTATGAGTTGGATGCCTTTGGGATCGTGGGTTGTGTTTGGGAATGAACGTTCATAAAATAAATATAGAAAAATAAATCTACTACATCCATAGGATGTCTTGGGCTTTGCTCGTATTTGGGCCTTGCATGCCGCCATACTTCACCTTCGTAATCATGTGGGCCCCCATGATTACCGGGTTTTTCATATGGTTCGCATGTGTTAGCCTGGTTACGTACACTAAAACCCGGAGAAAATCGAGAAATATGTAACGTATGATATTCAGAATGTGCCCAGGCATGGACACGGTGACATCTCAAAGTGAGGTTAGTTCGAACGACGTTTGGTGTGGCATGCTTTGGCCTAATAGGTCCGTCGTACTCTCATCGTTAGTCCCCAGGTAGGCAAACTGGTCCGTTATTTTGGATTTATACGAATGCCAACCTAGACAGGACGTCCCGACTACCGGTACTTGTACCCTTCCGGTTACTACATGCCCGTCGCAGAACTTACTTTGATGAGATTTGAAAATTGCAACAAAATCCTTGAATAATGAGAGTATGAAAATGAATTGAATGCATGAACATCAATATATGTAATATGCATATAAGCATGTATGTTTGACTGTAATATGAAACAAATAAATATCACAAGTTTGTATGTAACCACCTAATCAATTAAAATTTAGGCAGACTATAGTATAGGCTCTAAGGGTCTAATAACCTATCCTATATCCCTATAGTCATGGCTCTGATACCAATCTGTCACACCCCGACCCGCAGCGGAAAAGGTGATCGGGGCATGATTGGGTTATCATCAAAGCTCATTACATTTATTATACGTTTCATATTAATACAATTTAATGGAAATTTACAATAAATGATACAACATGTTCTAACTATCAGTCTAAGCTTCTTGGTTCTCTTCTAAGGCATATCCTATGTTTTCCTTGCTTCAACCTGTTCACCTGTATCATGTGTAAAAAGGTTTTTGGATCAGCAAAATGTTGGCGAGTGAATCCTATGGAAAAAAACATTTGAACAAGTTTATCCAATTGATTATAAATAATGTGCATACCACATATGAGTAAATGTAGATGTAAATTTATTCACACAACACATAATATTGAATATTGAACACACAAACACCAAATGATTGTTTTGAGGCACGCGTTGTTCGACTCGTCTCCCACGAGGAACTGATGGGCCTAATGAATGAGTTTTGAGGCACGCGTTGTTCTTACGAACTGATGGGCCTAATGTATGAGTTTTGAGGCACGCGTTGTTCTTACGAACTGATGGGCCTAACGAATGAGTTTTAAGGCACGCGTTGTTCTCGTCTCCCACGAGGAACTGATGGGCCTAATGAATGAGTTTTGAGGCACGCGTTGTTCTTACGAACTGATGGGCCTAATGTATTAGTTTTAAGGCACGCGTTGTTCTCGTCTCCCACGAGGAACTGATGGGCCTAAATAATTTGCATACAACTTTGACAATATGTAATACATCACAACCAATAATAGTTACATTCTAGTTTAGTTCATATAATGGTATAGCACGAATTTGCATAAGAGAATTAGTTTAAACGACACATGATACACCCCAAAACATGAATAAAAGGGGAGTTTGTAAGAATTCACTCACATTGGGTGCGTTCGGTTGATGAGGTTGAATGCACGCGAAATGGTTTTAACCACGAGTGAAATTAACCTAGATAAATCGCATTATGGTTTGGTAAGTAAACGGATTTTATTAATCTATTTTAGTAGGATTGTTGGGTGTATTTTTGTGAGTTTGAGGCTATTTTCTAACCTTAAAAATGTTATTTTTAAGTATTTTTAATTGATTTTTAATTAAAATAATTAAATAAAAATAATAAAAAAAAATATTTGATTTTTGCTACAGTTGACTTTGACCATTGACTTTGACTGTCTGTTGACCGGTTCGAAGGCAATTGTTGTGCGCTGGGTGAGGCTCGAACCCGAGACCTCCCGTACGCGTGCACGCAGCTCTACCAACTGAGCTACGTGTCTAACCCGTTATATATCTGATTTTAATTACATATATACATTAATTAGAATTTAACAGAAATCCTTTATTTTAAAAATGAATTAAATCTGGCGAACCGGTGCGCTCCACAGGTCTCGAACCCGGGACCTGTGGGTAGCGTACACACAGTCCACCGCTGGACTGTGTGTCTCACTTGGTTATAAACTCGGTTATCAATATACTTAACATATACCTAAATCAATCCGGTTCAGTTTTGCGGAAAAAGGAATTTTTATTAAGGCAGCGTGTGAGGAACAATACTCGAACTCGTGACCTTAGCGTTCAAAGTGCACACAGTCCACCGCTGGACTGTGTGTCTAACCTGGTAAATAACTTGATTTTAATTATACTTAACTATTACCGAAACTTCGTCTTCTTCACTGGTTTTCACCGGAAGTGACGACTGACTGATTCGAAGTATTGATTCAGTTTTCTTTAGCGTTTTATGATCAATTACAGACGAGATAAAAGTAAAAAGGAAAGGAATTAGGCGTGAAAAGTACCGACTGGTTTTACTCTTTTTTCCGGCAGAACTCCGGCGACAGCAATCCCTTTCCGGCGACGAGTGTCTTGCAGCAGAGAGTCTTCCGAAAGCTTACAAAGGGTGTGGGTGACTTCGGTAAAAGTTTAGGGGGTTCAGTAAAGCTCAGAGATTACTGATACGGTTTTCCGGCGACGTATAAAATAATTCCGGCAAGTGAGTTTTCGCCGAGAAAAGGTGCGATTTGAGTGTGAAATGTTTCTGGCGAGTTGTGGGTGAATTTATAGGGTAGTATCGAGATGTATGGGGTCTGAATTCGATCTAAATTCGTAGTCAGCCGTTCTCCGGCGGTTATGGCTGATGTCGCGGGTTCAGACGTCGGTTATAACCGTTGTGAGAGTTAAGACTTCGGTTATTTTGAGCGGAAACGTAAATAAACGGCGAAGTCGTCGGGATTTCCGACGACTGCTAATTGGGCGGAAAATTGACGAATTTGACTTCCGAACATTAATACTTGAATTAATTGTTTCCTGTTATTAACATAAAATCAAAGCGGCGGAGCGGTTGTTCGGTTGAGTGATAGTTGTTTGGTTTGAACCGGTACAGACCCGAGTTCGAAACCCGGCATGAGTAAAACATTTTTATTTTGTTATTTTTATCAGTTTTTCAAAAACTAAATATATATCCCCGCATAATAATTGATTACGTATCGTTTAAAATTAATTTGGGCATTTAATTCGCAACGAAAATTTTAACTGACTGTTCGGTTGATAAACGGAGCGGGTTTGGTAAATCCGTTTTTGACGGATGTTACAGTATCCCCTGCTTTTTAGAAATTTCGTCCCGAAATTTAAATAGGGATATAATTGACTAAAAGAATGATGGTGTTTAGTTTTGACAGTTACATACTTAGAAGAAATAAGGGTTTAAGTTTTTGCTTGAGGCGGTAACGTTCCTTGTAAAGGTTAAGTATCCTAATACAGGAATCGCTTTTTGTTGCCTACTGTATAAGTATTGTTAAGCAGGAAAGATTCGCTAAAATGATATCATGCATAAGAGTTTAGATATGTTTGGAAAAGTATGGTTATATCCTAAGGCAAAACTTCCAATACTATAATCTACACAAGTAAACACAACAACAAATAATTGAATCCACATTCTGATAGTATATATGTTTGAATGGTGACAGTTCCTCTCTCGTTTGTTATGGTGGAGAGGTTAGTCTATGTAGGAATGGATCACAATCCAATTTCTTTAAATAGTGAGATGATATAAATGTAACACAAATTTCAACCAAGGCAATAGTAAATCCTACATGGAACTTCTCATAACCGCCTGATAACGCCTCTGATCCTTTGGCAAGAATACTTATATATAGGAAGTACCAGCGGCGTATCCACCATATTCTTGTCAAATTTTCATTGGTGTTATCAGTGAATTATGATTAGTCCTATAACTCTACAACCAATACAACAAACATAAAAATACTGAAATGAAATATATCTGTGTGATCAAGGCTCAATCAAACGGAGCCGATCGTATTGTATGTACTGAAATTGAAATGTCTGTGCGCTCAAGGCTCAATCAAACGGAGCCGAACGTATTGAATGTACTGAATATGAAATTGTCTGTGTGCTCAAGGCTCAATCAAACGGAGCCGAGCTTATTGCATGTACTGAAAATGAATAACTTAATCACACAAACAACCTATGCATGGAACCTCTCATAACCGCCTGATAATGCCTCCGATCATTTGACAAAAATACTTATATATAGGAAGTACCAGCGGCGTATCCACCATATTCTTGTCAAATTCTCGTTGACTTTATCCGCAAGTTATGATTAGTTCTATGCGACTCTACAACAAAAACAAACACAACAACCAGCGCTTGAGTCTTAATTCTAATAGTATCCGTGTTTGACAATACCTCTCTCGTTTAATATGATGGAGAGGTTAGTCTATGTAGAAGTGAGACACAACTCAACTTCTTTAAATGATGAAACTGAGATATGTCGTGAAATATGATGATATGAATATTAAATCAATGAGTATAAAACAAACTGAACTAGTAATTTGCATTAAAATTCTTGGAAAAATTCCAATTGAGATACGTGAAAATTGAGAATACATAAAAACTAAGTGATTGGAGTTGAATCTTGATTCTTGGTGAGAGAAGGCTAGTTAAGTGGTTGGTTTGGACCGTTAATATCTTCAACAGGATTGGCGTTGATGTTATAAACTCTTCCTCTTGCTGGCGGTGGAGCTGGGTTTGCTTGGTTTGCTTGGTTAACTGGGTTTGCTTGAGCTTGGGCGTTTATGACGTTAACCAAACGAGGGCACGTGTTTCTAAAATGGGTAGGGTCGCCACAATTGAAACAAGCTCGAACATATGGGTACATGGGGTATTGTGGTTGTTGATATGTTTGGATCATGGGTTGAGTAGGGGTTGAGGTTTGGTTTTGAGCGGTGCGGCAAACTTTGCTCAAATAACCGTAGCGTCCACAGTTCGCACATAGTCGACAGGGTAAAGTAGGTGGATAGTGATAGAAACAGGTGTTGCATTGAGGGTGAGGTCCAATGTAAGGTTCCTTATTTGGGTAAGTTGAGTTGGGTGCTACTTGGGATAGTTTGAGGAGGTACAACTTGTGAGGCTGGTTGATTGCGTTGGGTGACGGCGAAGACTTGCCCATCACGTTTTCTCTTAGAAGTAGGTGGTGTAAAGGATTCGGTTCGGGTGGGGTTTGAGGTTTCGGTTGATGCTTTATCCTTCTTCTTCTCCTCTTTGAAATCTTTGTTCCGGATTCGGTTCTCGGTGAGCGCGGTTGCTAGCTCCATTGCTGCTTCCAAAGTTGCAGGCGAGGTGCTTATTACAGGGTCTTGAATCTTTGATGGAAGACCACGAATGTAGTGCTCGATCAAACGGTAGAGGGGAGTGAACAAGTTGGGAACCATTTGATTTAACTCAAGGAATCTCTTGTTGGGTTGGGTTAATGGAATTAGCGGTAAGGGCTTGTTGAACTTGAACTACGATGTTGGGTATTACGGTCGCCATTTGCTGAGCGATTTGGGCAGCCATGCGTTCACGGGCTTTTTCTGCTCTCATCTTCCTACGGGCGAGGTTAGAAGACATCTACAAGGAATACATGTCAAGAGTATGAGTTGGATGCCTTTGGGATCGTGGGTTGTGTTTGGGAATGAACGTTCATAAAATAAATATAGAAAAATAAATCTACTACATCCATAGGATGTCTTGGGCTTTGCTCGTATTTGGGCCTTGCATGCCGCCATACTTCACCTTCGTAATCATGTGGGCCCCCATGATTACCGGGTTTTTCATATGGTTCGCATGTGTTAGCCTGGTTACGTACACTAAAACCCGGAGAAAATCGAGAAATATGTAACGTATGATATTCAGAATGTGCCCAGGCATGGACACGGTGACATCTCAAAGTGAGGTTAGTTCGAACGACGTTTGGTGTGGCATGCTTTGGCCTAATAGGTCCGTCGTACTCTCATCGTTAGTCCCCAGGTAGGCAAACTGGTCCGTTATTTTGGATTTATACGAATGCCAACCTAGACAGGACGTCCCGACTACCGGTACTTGTACCCTTCCGGTTACTACATGCCCGTCGCAGAACTTACTTTGATGAGATTTGAAAATTGCAACAAAATCCTTGAATAATGAGAGTATGAAAATGAATTGAATGCATGCACATCAATATATGTAATATGCATATAAGCATGTATGTTTGACTGTAATATGAAACAAATAAATATCACAAGTTTGTATGTAACCACCTAATCAATTAAAATTTAGGCAGACTATAGTATAGGCTCTAAGGGTCTAATAACCTATCCTATATCCCTATAGTCATGGCTCTGATACCAATCTGTCACACCCCGACCCGCAG
The DNA here is from genome assembly GCA_947069175.1 of Scalesia atractyloides. Taxonomy (NCBI): domain Eukaryota; kingdom Viridiplantae; phylum Streptophyta; class Magnoliopsida; order Asterales; family Asteraceae; genus Scalesia; species Scalesia atractyloides. The sequence goes on from CAMTDV010000233.1 coordinate 11,075, forward strand.
CGGAAAAGGTGATCGGGGCATGATTGGGTTATCATCAAAGCTCATTACATTTATTATACGTTTCATATTAATACAATTTAATGGAAATTTACAATAAATGATACAACATGTTCTAACTATCAGTCTAAGCTTCTTGGTTCTCTTCTAAGGCATATCCTATGTTTTCCTTGCTTCAACCTGTTCACCTGTATCATGTGTAAAAAGGTTTTTGGATCAGCATAATGTTGGCGAGTGAATCCTATGGAAAAAAACATTTGAACAAGTTTATCCAATTGATTATAAATAATGTGCATACCACATATGAGTAAATGTAGATGTAAATTTATTCACACAACACATAATATTGAATATTGAACACACAAACACCAAATGATTGTTTTGAGGCACGCGTTGTTCGACTCGTCTCCCACGAGGAACTGATGGGCCTAATGAATGAGTTTTGAGGCACGCGTTGTTCTTACGAACTGATGGGCCTAATGTATGAGTTTTGAGGCACGCGTTGTTCTTACGAACTGATGGGCCTAACGAATGAGTTTTAAGGCACGCGTTGTTCTCGTCTCCCACGAGGAACTGATGGGCCTAATGAATGAGTTTTGAGGCACGCGTTGTTCTTACGAACTGATGGGCCTAATGTATTAGTTTTAAGGCACGCGTTGTTCTCGTCTCCCACGAGGAACTGATGGGCCTAAATAATTTGCATACAACTTTGACAATATGTAATACATCACAACCAATAATAGTTACATTCTAGTTTAGTTCATATAATGGTATAGCACGAATTTGCATAAGAGAATTAGTTTAAACGACACATGATACACCCCAAAACATGAATAAAAGGGGAGTTTGTAAGAATTCACTCACATTGGGTGCGTTCGGTTGATGAGGTTGAATGCACGCGAAATGGTTTTAACCACGAGTGAAATTAACCTAGATAAATCGCATTATGGTTTGGTAAGTAAACGGATTTTATTAATCTATTTTAGTAGGATTGTTGGGTGTATTTTTGTGAGTTTGAGGCTATTTTCTAACCTTAAAAATGTTATTTTTAAGTATTTTTAATTGATTTTTAATTAAAATAATTAAATAAAAATAATAAAAAAAAATATTTGATTTTTGCTACAGTTGACTTTGACCATTGACTTTGACTGTCTGTTGACCGGTTCGAAGGCAATTGTTGTGCGCTGGGTGAGGCTCGAACCCGAGACCTCCCGTACGCGTGCACGCAGCTCTACCAACTGAGCTACGTGTCTAACCCGTTATATATCTGATTTTAATTACATATATACATTAATTAGAATTTAACAGAAATCCTTTATTTTAAAAATGAATTAAATCTGGCGAACCGGTGCGCTCCACAGGTCTCGAACCCGGGACCTGTGGGTAGCGTACACACAGTCCACCGCTGGACTGTGTGTCTCACTTGGTTATAAACTCGGTTATCAATATACTTAACATATACCTAAATCAATCCGGTTCAGTTTTGCGGAAAAAGGAATTTTTATTAAGGCAGCGTGTGAGGAACAATACTCGAACTCGTGACCTTAGCGTTCAAAGTGCACACAGTCCACCGCTGGACTGTGTGTCTAACCTGGTAAATAACTTGATTTTAATTATACTTAACTATTACCGAAACTTCGTCTTCTTCACTGGTTTTCACCGGAAGTGACGACTGACTGATTCGAAGTATTGATTCAGTTTTCTTTAGCGTTTTATGATCAATTACAGACGAGATAAAAGTAAAAAGGAAAGGAATTAGGCGTGAAAAGTACCGACTGGTTTTACTCTTTTTTCCGGCAGAACTCCGGCGACAGCAATCCCTTTCCGGCGACGAGTGTCTTGCAGCAGAGAGTCTTCCGAAAGCTTACAAAGGGTGTGGGTGACTTCGGTAAAAGTTTAGGGGGTTCAGTAAAGCTCAGAGATTACTGATACGGTTTTCCGGCGACGTATAAAATAATTCCGGCAAGTGAGTTTTCGCCGAGAAAAGGTGCGATTTGAGTGTGAAATGTTTCTGGCGAGTTGTGGGTGAATTTATAGGGTAGTATCGAGATGTATGGGGTCTGAATTCGATCTAAATTCGTAGTCAGCCGTTCTCCGGCGGTTATGGCTGATGTCGCGGGTTCAGACGTCGGTTATAACCGTTGTGAGAGTTAAGACTTCGGTTATTTTGAGCGGAAACGTAAATAAACGGCGAAGTCGTCGGGATTTCCGACGACTGCTAATTGGGCGGAAAATTGACGAATTTGACTTCCGAACATTAATACTTGAATTAATTGTTTCCTGTTATTAACATAAAATCAAAGCGGCGGAGCGGTTGTTCGGTTGAGTGATAGTTGTTTGGTTTGAACCGGTACAGACCCGAGTTCGAAACCCGGCATGAGTAAAACATTTTTATTTTGTTATTTTTATCAGTTTTTCAAAAACTAAATATATATCCCCGCATAATAATTGATTACGTATCGTTTAAAATTAATTTGGGCATTTAATTCGCAACGAAAATTTTAACTGACTGTTCGGTTGATAAACGGAGCGGGTTTGGTAAATCCGTTTTTGACGGATGTTACAGTATCCCCTGCTTTTTAGAAATTTCGTCCCGAAATTTAAATAGGGATATAATTGACTAAAAGAATGATGGTGTTTAGTTTTGACAGTTACATACTTAGAAGAAATAAGGGTTTAAGTTTTTGCTTGAGGCGGTAACGTTCCTTGTAAAGGTTAAGTATCCTAATACAGGAATCGCTTTTTGTTGCCTACTGTATAAGTATTGTTAAGCAGGAAAGATTCGCTAAAATGATATCATGCATAAGAGTTTAGATATGTTTGGAAAAGTATGGTTATATCCTAAGGCAAAACTTCCAATACTATAATCTACACAAGTAAACACAACAACAAATAATTGAATCCACATTCTGATAGTATATATGTTTGAATGGTGACAGTTCCTCTCTCGTTTGTTATGGTGGAGAGGTTAGTCTATGTAGGAATGGATCACAATCCAATTTCTTTAAATAGTGAGATGATATAAATGTAACACAAATTTCAACCAAGGCAATAGTAAATCCTACATGGAACTTCTCATAACCGCCTGATAACGCCTCTGATCCTTTGGCAAGAATACTTATATATAGGAAGTACCAGCGGCGTATCCACCATATTCTTGTCAAATTTTCATTGGTGTTATCAGTGAATTATGATTAGTCCTATAACTCTACAACCAATACAACAAACATAAAAATACTGAAATGAAATATATCTGTGTGATCAAGGCTCAATCAAACGGAGCCGATCGTATTGTATGTACTGAAATTGAAATGTCTGTGCGCTCAAGGCTCAATCAAACGGAGCCGAACGTATTGAATGTACTGAATATGAAATTGTCTGTGTGCTCAAGGCTCAATCAAACGGAGCCGAGCTTATTGCATGTACTGAAAATGAATAACTTAATCACACAAACAACCTATGCATGGAACCTCTCATAACCGCCTGATAATGCCTCCGATCATTTGACAAAAATACTTATATATAGGAAGTACCAGCGGCGTATCCACCATATTCTTGTCAAATTCTCGTTGACTTTATCCGCAAGTTATGATTAGTTCTATGCGACTCTACAACAAAAACAAACACAACAACCAGCGCTTGAGTCTTAATTCTAATAGTATCCGTGTTTGACAATACCTCTCTCGTTTAATATGATGGAGAGGTTAGTCTATGTAGAAGTGAGACACAACTCAACTTCTTTAAATGATGAAACTGAGATATGTCGTGAAATATGATGATATGAATATTAAATCAATGAGTATAAAACAAACTGAACTAGTAATTTGCATTAAAATTCTTGGAAAAATTCCAATTGAGATACGTGAAAATTGAGAATACATAAAAACTAAGTGATTGGAGTTGAATCTTGATTCTTGGTGAGAGAAGGCTAGTTAAGTGGTTGGTTTGGACCGTTAATATCTTCAACAGGATTGGCGTTGATGTTATAAACTCTTCCTCTTGCTGGCGGTGGAGCTGGGTTTGCTTGGTTTGCTTGGTTAACTGGGTTTGCTTGAGCTTGGGCGTTTATGACGTTAACCAAACGAGGGCACGTGTTTCTAAAATGGGTAGGGTCGCCACAATTGAAACAAGCTCGAACATATGGGTACATGGGGTATTGTGGTTGTTGATATGTTTGGATCATGGGTTGAGTAGGGGTTGAGGTTTGGTTTTGAGCGGTGCGGCAAACTTTGCTCAAATGACCGTAGCGTCCACAGTTCGCACATAGTCGACAGGGTAAAGTAGGTGGATAGTGATAGAAACAGGTGTTGCATTGAGGGTGAGGTCCAATGTAAGGTTTCTTATTTGGGTAAGTTGAGTTGGGTGCTACTTGGGATAGTTTGAGGAGGTACAACTTGTGAGGCTGGTTGATTGCGTTGGGTGACGGCGAAGACTTGCCCATCACGTTTTCTCTTAGAAGTAGGTGGTGTAAAGGATTCGGTTCGGGTGGGGTTTGAGGTTTCGGTTGATGCTTTATCCTTCTTCTTCTCCTCTTTGAAATCTTTGTTCCGGATTCGGTTCTCGGTGAGCGCGGTTGCTAGCTCCATTGTTGCTTCCAAAGTTGCAGGCGAGGTGCTTATTACAGGGTCTTGAATCTTTGATGGAAGACCACGAATGTAGTGCTCGATCAAACGGTAGAGGGGAGTGAACAAGTTGGGAACCATTTGATTTAACTCAAGGAATCTCTTGTTGGGTTGGGTTAATGGAATTAGCGGTAAGGGCTTGTTGAACTTGAACTACGATGTTGGGTATTACGGTCGCCATTTGCTGAGCGATTTGGGCAGCCATGCGTTCACGGGCTTTTTCTGCTCTCATCTTCCTACGGGCGAGGTTAGAAGACATCTACAAGGAATACATGTCAAGAGTATGAGTTGGATGCCTTTGGGATCGTGGGTTGTGTTTGGGAATGAACGTTCATAAAATAAATATAGAAAAATAAATCTACTACATCCATAGGATGTCTTGGCTTTGCTCGTATTTGGGCCTTGCATGCCGCCATACTTCACCTTCGTAATCATGTGGGCCCCCATGATTACCGGGTTTTTCATATGGTTCGCATGTGTTAGCCTGGTTACGTACACTAAAACCCGGAGAAAATCGAGAAATATGTAACGTATGATATTCAGAATGTGCCCAGGCATGGACACGGTGACATCTCAAAGTGAGGTTAGTTCGAACGACGTTTGGTGTGGCATGCTTTGGCCTAATAGGTCCGTCGTACTCTCATCGTTAGTCCCCAGGTAGGCAAACTGGTCCGTTATTTTGGATTTATACGAATGCCAACCTAGACAGGACGTCCCGACTACCGGTACTTGTACCCTTCCGGTTACTACATGCCCGTCGCAGAACTTACTTTGATGAGATTTGAAAATTGCAACAAAATCCTTGAATAATGAGAGTATGAAAATGAATTGAATGCATGAACATCAATATATGTAATATGCATATAAGCATGTATGTTTGACTGTAATATGAAACAAATAAATATCACAAGTTTGTATGTAACCACCTAATCAATTAAAATTTAGGCAGACTATAGTATAGGCTCTAAGGGTCTAATAACCTATCCTATATCCCTATAGTCATGGCTCTGATACCAATCTGTCACACCCCGACCCGCAGCGGAAAAGGTGATCGGGGCATGATTGGGTTATCATCAAAGCTCATTACATTTATTATACGTTTCATATTAATACAATTTAATGGAAATTTACAATAAATGATACAACATGTTCTAACTATCAGTCTAAGCTTCTTGGTTCTCTTCTAAGGCATATCCTATGTTTTCCTTGCTTCAACCTGTTCACCTGTATCATGTGTAAAAAGGTTTTTGGATCAGCATAATGTTGGCGAGTGAATCCTATGGAAAAAAACATTTGAACAAGTTTATCCAATTGATTATAAATAATGTGCATACCACATATGAGTAAATGTAGATGTAAATTTATTCACACAACACATAATATTGAATATTGAACACACAAACACCAAATGATTGTTTTGAGGCACGCGTTGTTCGACTCGTCTCCCACGAGGAACTGATGGGCCTAATGAATGAGTTTTGAGGCACGCGTTGTTCTTACGAACTGATGGGCCTAATGTATGAGTTTTGAGGCACGCGTTGTTCTTACGAACTGATGGGCCTAATGAATGAGTTTTAAGGCACGCGTTGTTCTCGTCTCCCACGAGGAACTGATGGGCCTAATGAATGAGTTTTGAGGCACGCGTTGTTCTTACGAACTGATGGGCCTAATGTATTAGTTTTAAGGCACGCGTTGTTCTCGTCTCCCACGAGGAACTGATGGGCCTAAATAATTTGCATACAACTTTGACAATATGTAATACATCACAACCAATAATAGTTACATTCTAGTTTAGTTCATATAATGGTATAGCACGAATTTGCATAAGAGAATTAGTTTAAACGACACATGATACACCCCAAAACATGAATAAAAAGGGGAGTTTGTAAGAATTCACTCACATTAGGTGTGTTCGGTTGATGAGGTTGAATGCACGCGAAATGGTTTTAACCACGAGTGAAATTAACCTAGATAAATCGCATTATGGTTTGGTAAGTAAACGGATTTTATTAATCTATTTTAGTAGGATTGTTGGGTGTATTTTTGTGAGTTTGAGGCTATTTTCTAACCTTAAAAATGTTATTTTTAAGTATTTTTAATTGATTTTTAATTAAAATAATTAAATAAAAATAATAAAAAAAAAATATTTGATTTTTGCTACAGTTGACTTTGACCATTGACTTTGACTGTCTGTTGACCGGTTCGAAGGCAATTGTTGTGCGCTGGGTGAGGCTCGAACCCGAGACCTCCCGTACGCGTGCACGCAGCTCTACCAACTGAGCTACGTGTCTAACCCGTTATATATCTGATTTTAATTACATATATACATTAATTAGAATTTAACAGAAATCCTTTATTTTAAAAATGAATTAAATCTGGCGAACCGGTGCGCTCCACAGGTCTCGAACCCGGGACCTGTGGGTTAGCGTACACACAGTCCACCGCTGGACTGTGTGTCTCACTTGGTTATAAACTCGGTTATCAATATACTTAACATATACCTAAATCAATCCGGTTCAGTTTTGCGGAAAAAGGAATTTTTATTAAGGCAGCGTGTGAGGAACAATACTCGAACTCGTGACCTTAGCGTTCAAAGTGCACACAGTCCACCGCTGGACTGTGTGTCTAACCTGGTAAATAACTTGATTTTAATTATACTTAACTATTACCGAAACTTCGTCTTCTTCACTGGTTTTCACCGGAAGTGACGACTGACTGATTCGAAGTATTGATTCAGTTTTCTTTAGCGTTTTATGATCAATTACAGACGAGATAAAAGTAAAAAGGAAAGGAATTAGGCGTGAAAAGTACCGACTGGTTTTACTCTGTTTTCCGGCAGAACTCCGGCGACAGCAATCCCTTTCCGGCGACGAGTGTCTTGCAGCAGAGAGTCTTCCGAAAGCTTACAAAGGGTGTGGGTGACTTCGGTAAAAGTTTAGGGGGTTCAGTAAAGCTCAGAGATTACTGATACGGTTTTCCGGCGACGTATAAAATAATTCCGGCAAGTGAGTTTTCGCCGAGAAAAGGTGCGATTTGAGTGTGAAATGTTTCTGGCGAGTTGTGGGTGAATTTATAGGGTTGTATCGAGATGTATGGGGTCTGAATTCGATCTAAATTCGTAGTCAGCCGTTCTCCGGCGGTTATGGCTGATGTCGCGGGTTCAGACGTCGGTTATAACCGTTGTGAGAGTTAAGACTTCGGTTATTTTGAGCGGAAACGTAAATAAACGGCGAAGTCGTCGGGATTTCCGACGACTGCTAATTGGGCGGAAAATTGACGAATTTGACTTCCGAACATTAATACTTGAATTAATTGTTTCCTGTTATTAACATAAAATCAAAGCGGCGGAGCGGTTGTTCGGTTGAGTGATAGTTGTTTGGTTTGAACCAGTACAGACCCGAGTTCGAAACCCGACATGAGTAAAACATTTTTATTTTGTTATTTTTATCAGTTTTTCAAAAACTAAATATATATCCCCGCATAATAATTGATTACGTATCGTTTAAAATTAATTTGGGCATTTAATTCGCAACGAAAATTTTAACTGACTGTTCGGTTGATAAACGGAGCGGGTTTGGTAAATCCGTTTTTGACGGATGTTACACGGAGACACCACCGAACGGAATGAAACTAAACGGAACAAACGGGTGTCACGTAAAAAGAAAGAAACAACCAAGATCCGAGCGGAAAAAAACCGTGCAACATGGGATGATAAAGAGGTGTACGTGTTAGCCCGGGCTTGTGTTGACGTATCGAAGGATCCCGATATTTGTAAGATTTTTTTATAGACTTTTTTATTTTAATTTATACATATTCTATTTGTTAAAAATTGTACTTATTTTTTGTATCTTTTTTTAGCAAACAACCAAGATAAAATTGACTTTTTGAAAACAAATTGGAGCACTCTTCTTTGGTCTGGTCAATAGGGGCACAATTACCAGTGTAACACCCTGTAAAAAATCGTGTCCAATAGTATAGCGACACGTGTTGTATTTTTATAGTCTACTAAAGACCAATAAGGACTAAAGGCGTCAACATGCTCAACCGAGCCTCTAAGTGACGGTCCGATGTCAACATGCATAAATAACAGCCTCTGAGTGACTGATATGTCAACATGCCCAGCCTTTGAGTGACGTCGGAGTCAAACTGCTTATAATAAGCCTCTGAGTGATCATTTGTGAAGTCCCAACTCTCATACGTGCCAAATGTTGGACGAGAGGGTCCAATTTTGTAAATAAGTGAAAGTTGGATAATGGAGGGATTAAAAGTGTCAACGTGTTAATTTATACCTCTGAGTGACCTTTTAACGAACCGAGAGCACGATAATATTCAGGCATAATCCCGGGTATGCCTAATATTGGCTACGGAGGGCTAAAAGTGCCAAAAAGGTATTTTAGAAGGCTTTTAGAAGCTTTGTAAAGTTCAGGGGCCAAAAGTGTCAAACTTGGAATCTGCCTTTGGGGCACTCGCGGGGCGTGAGAGACAGGGTCTATGCCTCTTGCAGCCCGCCAGAGGACATCTGCAGCAGAAAATTTTGCTTGGCTTCCAAACAAAACTCCAAAACCATTAAATCGAAACCATGGCTTCCCCAAACTGCTATGCCACGTTTTGGGACACTTTAAAGCTCCCTCTTACACCCCTAAACACCTGGCTTCACCTCCTTTGAGTTCTCCAACTATAAATAGGTGCTTAAGTTCACCATTTGAACTTGCACATTTCTCATTCACACTCTTCTCCCTCCTCAAGAAGTTCCTATCTGAAAGGAGCAATCCAACATAGTTCTTTTGCACCTAGGAATCACCGGTAAGTGTTCCTTCTTTGTGCATTCTAGTTTATAGGCTTTTATAGCCAAAAGTCAAGCGCTTTACGGAAAACGCTTTGACTTTCGGTTAAGACCATTATGGTCCAGCCATTGTTCGAAATGAACATGGATAGGTGATCATGATAAGGTAGGTGTTAGTCCCTGTAAAGGGCACCTCCTGAAGATCACGTATGCTAAACCAATTGACGGGTCAAAGTTATGATATTAAAAAGTCAAACAGACCATTTTTCTGAAAAATCATAAATCGATATTATATATGTTATGAAACCTGTTTTGACACTTAAACAAGTTGGTAATAATTATTGAAACATGTATAAACATGTTCAGCTCATCAATTTCAGTTCTTGGGTCTGTTCGCAACCGAAAGTCGCGAAATTTGACTTTTGCTTTGACTTTCGATTCTGACCCGATTTAGATTAGTTACCTACTGATCTAAAGTTGCATTATAATCATAATATAATGTAGCATAACACTCTGAGGTTATATTACATGATCATAATCAGAATCCAAGTTTATGCGCAAGTTCCATATTTATGCCATCTTTGACCAAAATGCTCTTTTTGCATAAACAAGACTTTAAATGGTAATGAACTTGAAAATGAGTTTCCTACTGATGTAATACTATAAGTAGAATTATTTGGGATGTTAAACCAAGTTATAAACTGAGTTTTCAAACAGGTCCTTAAACTATGTCGATACATGACGATTTTAGCCCTTTTGGCTTATAAAATAGTTTTTATCAAATCTTTTCAAGTTAAATCATTTACGTACTGATATGTTATATTAAATAACATATTTTAAACATTTTCATCTGACTTTAACATCAGTTTTCATAAACATCGCTTAAAGACGTCATATTACGACATAAGCGTCGTTTCGGCGCATAGTACGGTTTTAAACCATATTATTGACCAAGACTTGATATCTACTGATTTTAAAACTATTTTTTTTTATAATTACAGTAGGTACATGTTATAAACTAGAATCCCAAATAATTTATAAACTATGTGTGAAATGACCAAAATGCCCATTCGGTGCATAGTTTGGTCATAAAAGATAAAGTACACACATGAATGATATCCTACTGATATTATATCATAAATAAACTATTTTTCCAGAATACTCATGATCGTAAACTTAAATTATATTCAAGTTCCTTTTATACGGTATATAATTACCGAAATGCCGTTATGAGGCATAGTTTCGTTTTAAAACCTTAACGGGCATATAAGTTGATATCCTACTGATATTTTAACTTATTTAAAATATAATGACGTATAGAACTTGTCCGTGACTTATCCGGTTACCCGATATCGCTTATATGCGTACAGTTAAGTATATGTAACTATTTTACGGAAATTAACCGAAACGGGTTTAACTTTGTCATTTAAGTTTCAAAATCCAGAATGTTTATAGTTTACCCATATTATGCAAGTCAAAGTACTTGTCGGGTTTGAACTACATTCTATCCGATCATCGTTTAATCAAGCGTTATACGTGTTGATCATGTACACTATTCGGTCTAAGTCTATGACTTAAATAAGACCGTTAGTATTTAACTGGTTAGCTTATGCCATAATCCAGACTAGAGCCTTGCCGGTAAATGCTATCTGCACTTAGTACTTTTATATATGGCTGAGTTATTAAAATAAAAGAAGAAGACTAGCTTAGCTAAATACTCTCGACTTAGTTCCCCTATACGGGCTTGGGTTACGGTAATTTATTACCGCTTGGTCGGAAATGAGATCAATCGAATGCCGGTTTGGGGCTAGTAAATCCGCATATTCTGTTTTAATCAGTTTTGTTTGATAACTTAAACATAGGGGGTTAACTACCGTGTCTTGGATATCCTCGACTCATTACAATAGAAATGGCCACGACCTTAGCACGGGTGTAGGCATACACCCGATAGACGCTCAATTATGCATTCCCACAAGGTTGGGAGGAATTGACTCCTTCGTGAGTCCAAAGTGGTGTGTACGTTAATCATGTCTCGGTCTCCGTACCGGGCCCTGTATGTATGGACAAACATGTAAATCTGTTAACAAGGTTGGACGGTCAATTAACCCAAGTTATAAAAAGATTTTGTGCTGATACGCACTTAAAACATTTTTGAAATGATTTCAAAATGAGTCAGTTGGGTGTATTTACCAGCGAAAGCTAATGTATTTTCAAAAGACTAAACTGCCGGTGCAATACGAAAAAATAGGTCGGAAGTGCTCGGTAGTGATAGAGGATCTTGCAAAATCCCAAATCTGTCCAAAGTCTATTTTATATTCTTTCCATGTATAATTTATGATCCGCCTGTGGATCTTCTATTACGAGCCTGTATATTATTTTATATTTCGAACATTCTGTTTGTAATAGTAATTTTACTCCAATACTTCGCTGTGCTATGTTTATTGACAATGATGTTATCAACTTACTTCACGATACTCCGCACCCGGGCCCACCGGTGTATGGATTTCGGGTTGGAAATCCGGGGTGTGACAACCAGCAACTAGATTCAGTATCGAGCAAACCCATATCAACAACAAATGCACAAGATTTCAATCAATTTATCAACGTCGAAGAAATGGTTGGAAAAGCGGCGAGAGCGACGAGGATGTATTGCAGTCGGCTTTAATAGAATATCAAACGACACAAGGGAATTTCTCATAGATGAGGGTTTAGAAGCTTCTTCGTAGTAGCTCTGAATAGGCCAACGTCGATACAATGTAGGAACTTCTTCAGATAGGTCGGGAAATAAAAGGATAGCAAAGATGTCACACCCAGGATTTCCAACCAAAATCCATACACTGGTGGGCCCGGGTGGGGAGTATCGTGACGTCAGTTGATAACATCATTGTCAATTAAACAAAGTACAGCGGAAGTCTTAGAATTAAATTACTATTACAAACCAAATGTTCAAAAATCGAAAATAATATACAGACGGTTCGCAATAGAAGATCCACAGGCGGATCGTAAAATGTACAAAGAAAGAATGTAAATCAGACTTTAGGCAGATCTTAAGGATTTGCAAGATCCTCTTATTTCACTACCGAGCAGCTTCCGGCCATTTCATATTGTGCCTGCAAGCTTAGCCTTTGGACGATATGTCAGCTTTCGCTGGTAAATACACCCAACTGACTTATTTTGAAAACATTTAAAATGATTTTAAGTGAAAAAGGCACAAAATCTTTTATTAACTTGGGAAAGTTACTTTGTAACCTTGTTAACAGATTCACATATTTGTCCATACATACAGGGCCCAGTACAGAGACCGAGACATGATTAAATACACACCACTTAGAACTCACGGAGGAGTTATCCCCAACGTCTTGGGTAATTTGCGTTTGAGCGTCTTTCAGGTGTATGCCTACACCCCGCGCTAAGGTCGTGGCCATTAACTAATGTAATGAGCCGAGGATATACAGGACATGGTAATTAAACCCCCGATGCTTAAGTTAACAAACAAAACTGATTAAAACGGAATATGCGGATTTACTAGCCACAATCCGGCATTCGATTGATCCCATTTCCGACCAAGCGGTAATAATTTACCGTAACCCAGCCTTTAACGCCTCGTATTTTCTTAATATTATCCTTTAATAATAATAATAATAATAATAATAGTAATGACAATAATGTTATGCTACTTTTCGCAATGCTTGGGTTCGAAGACGGGTTTAAAAACGTATTTGGGCCGCTTTAAAACGTAAGAATCGAACTACCGGGCTTTAGGCCCAACCTACCAAACCCTAGACTATATAAACCTACCCCAACCTTAATTCTCCAAAACCACCCAATCGCACCCTCTCCTCTCTCGGCTCTGGCGCCGTTTTCTGGCGGCACCTCCGACCGGCGACCGACCTCCTTCTTCATCTCCGGCCAAACACCTTCACCGGCCAAACATCTTCGTCCCCGGCCGCACCCGCAACACCCTAACCTCCTTTCTCCGCCTCAAACCACCATAACAAACTCTCTCCACCCCTCGATAACCGGTCAGTCATCGTCGTCTGGTGGTGGCGGCGCACGACGAGAGAGAGAGAGACGCTAGAGAGAGACGCAGAGAGAGAGAGAGAGACGTTGGAGAGAGGGAGACGGCAAGAACGGCAGGAGCCGCAGGGCGGTGTCGGCAGAGTTTTCACGACGGCAGTGGCAGTGGTAGCCGGTTCGAGTCGTTAGGGTTTGGTTTTGCTGGGCTCGGTCCTTGGAATCGGGTCATCATCGAACAGGTCGCAAGTCTCGGTTCGGTTCTCCCAGTCTCGGTTCAGGTTAGGTTCATTCATTTCAGTTTTGGTTCGGATTCGTGTCAGGTGATCATGCACTAACTTTCAATTTTAGGTTTTGGTCTTGTTTCAGTTTCGGCTCATGTTCAGTTCGGGTCAGTTCTGGTTCGGTCAAACCCGGTAACAATAGTTTATAAATTATTTGGGATTCTGAGTTCATATCATAAACCTACTGTAAAAATATTTAAAATAAGTTTTAATATCATTAGGTAACAAGTCTTGATCAAATAATATGATTTAAAACCATACTATGCGCCGAAACGACGCTTATGTCGTAAAATGATGATTCATGCGATGTTTAACGAAAACTGGTGTCAAGGTCATATTAAAATGTCTTAGATAGGTTATTTAATATAACATATCAGTAGGTAAAAGATTTACTTTGAAAAGATATGATTAAAACCATTTTATGAGCCACAAAGGCTTTATCGCCATTTACCAACATAATACAAAGACTTGTATGAAAACTCAGTTTATAATCTGATTTGACATCCCAAATAATTCTACTTATAATATTACCTCAGTGTAAAACTCATTTTCAAGTTCATTATCATTAAACCTTATTTTATACAAAAGGGGTATTTTAGTCAAAATGGCATAATTACGGAACTTGTGCATAAACTCAGATTTTGATTATGATCATGTAATATAATCTCAGAGGGTTATGCTACATTATATTATGATCATAATGCAACTTTAGATCAGTAGCTAACTAATCTATATCGGGTCAGAATCGAAAGTCAAAGCAGAAGTCAAACTTCACGACTTTCGGTTGCGAACCGACCCTAGAACTGAAATTGACTAGCCGAACATGTTCTTACATGTTCTAATAATTATTACCAACTTGTTAAGTGTCAAAACAGGTTTCATAACATATGTAAGATCAAATTATGATTTTTCCGAAAAATGGTCTGTTTGACTTTTTAATATATAAACTTTGACCCGTCAATTGGTCTAGCAAACGTGATCTTCAGGAGGTGCCCTTTATAGGGATTAACACCTACCTTATTATGATCACTTAGCCATGTTCGCTTCGAACAATGGCTGGACCATAATGGTCTTAACCGAAAGTCAAGGCGTTTTCCATAAAACGCTTGACTTTTCGCTATAAAAACTATAAACGAAAATGCACAAAGAAGGAACACTTACCAGTGATTCCTAGGGTGCAAGAGAACTATGTTGGATGCTCCTTTCAGTTAGGAACTTCTAGAGGAGGGAGAAGAGTGTATGAATGAGAAAGGTGCAAGTTCAAATGGTGAACTTGAGCACCTATTTATAGTTGGAGAGCTTGAAGTAGGTGATGTCAGGTGTTTAGGGGTGTAAGAGTGAGCTTACAAGTGTCCCAAAACGTGGCATAGCTGATTTCAAGTCCATAGTTTCAAATTCATGGTTTTTGGCAACATGTGTGGAGGCCAAGGAAACTTTCTGCAGACACAGGCCTCTCGCGCCCCGCGAGAGACTCAGGCCTGGTCTCTCGCGGCCCGCGACCGACCTGCGGCCAGTTTCAAACTTTGCAACTTTTAGCCCCTTAGCTTTATAAAGCTTCCAAAAACCTTCTAAAACACATTTTTGGCACTTTTAGCACTCCGTAGCCAATACTTGGCATACCCGGGATTATGCCCGGACGTTGCCGAGCTCTCGGTTCGTTTAAAGGTCACTCAGAGGTATAAATTAACATGTTGACACTTTTAACCCCTCCATTATCCAACTTTTATAAAATCATGGATTTAATCACTCTCATTCAACAAACGGGACATATGAGAGTTAGGACTTCGTAAAGGGTCATTCAGAGGCTCATGTTTAAGCATGTTGACATATCAGTCACTCAGAGGCTAGGCATGTTGACATATCAGTCACTCAGAGGCCATGTTTCAAGCATGTTGACATATCAGTCACTCAGAGGCTAAGCATGTTGACATATCAGTCACTCAGAGGCCACGTTTGAGCTTGTTGACACCTTTAGTAATAGACTAAAAAAATAAAAATTCAACACGTGTCACTATACTATTGGACACGATTTTACATGGTGTTATAAAAGAAGTCAAAAACCTCAGAGTCGAGTGAACCTGAAACGCCAACGTCCGATGCTCAAAACATCGACTTAAACGATGTTAATCTGTTATTTACGAGGGAGAAGGGGCGGTTAAGCACGAGACAGAGCTACCATAACCACCTGGTAGAAGAAACGGTGCAAAATCGAGGAGACCGGAGTCATCGTCGGGGGGATCCGACTTGAGTAACACGTTTTCCGAGATTGACCAATGTCTTCAAGACATACGCAACCTCGAGGCTCAACGTATGCAAGAGAACCAGGAAGTGGTCAAGCTTATGAGGGATAGACAATTTGGGAGAGACTTTGAGTTTTAATCGAAACCACACGACTACATAAGTGGAAAGGGGTTGGAAATGTCTCTAAAACAAAAGGTGATTATCGGAAAAAAATTATGGAATTTGAGTTTTAGAGTGTTTTTTTTTAATTTTATTGTAATGTTTTTTAATTTATTGAAATGTTATTTGTTTTTTAATTTTATAAATTCAGAGCTTAAATAAAAAAATAATTGAGTAATGATTTGTAGAGAGGTCAAAAGACTCCATCCACTATACACTCATGTTATATAACCCTCACATTACATGTTTTGCCATTTATTATATAACCCTTCCTTCACACACAGAATTTTACAACCAGACGATCAAAGTAAAAGAAACTTTATGTTCCCTGTTATGTTACAATTACTTTTCTTAACCAATTGATGTGGTACATACACAAAAATAACTAAAGAACGTTACTTTTTACAATAAAAGAAGTCACTAATATGTGAGGGTCCTCTAAATTACATTAAATAATAAATAAAACTATAAATAGATGAAAAAAATGTTTATTTATAAATTGAAATCAAATTAATTGATAAAGAAAATAAAACTTTTCAAACTTCTTTACTTTGATAAAAAGAAAATTCATGGTAACCAATCAGAATAAGTCTCATCACATGTTAACTATCAAATTTTCTAGGCAACCCAAAAGAAAAAAAAAGTTTAGTGTCAAAACCAAAATATATTCACTGAAGGGCATGATTTCAAAATTTTATACGGGTCGGCATTAGGATGGTAAAAAATACCCGAGCTCGATGGATATACCCGAAACCCGAAGTAATTGGGACGGTTATACCCAATACTCGACGGGTATTGTATCGAGTATGGGTATGGAAAATAAATATTTCACGGGTATGGGACGGGTACGAGATTAGATGATACCCGACCCGATTACCTAAAACTATATATCTGTTTAGCCGAAATGTATGCCCGAAAACTTTTAGATTTTATATTTATTTTCCTTTTACTATACTTTAGTAATATTTTATTCTTCTAGCTTTATTATTTGAAAAAAAATGAACTTTTCATTTTAAATATATACTTTGATGGTGTTATTCATTTTTATATGCTAAATAAAAAATTAATTTTTAAGATTAATATTATAATATATTTACATTTTAAGTATATCAAATATTATTATGGTGATGATGATATCTATGTTATTTATCACAAGTTAATATATTATATAGGTTTTTAAAACATAAAATTATAAAGAAAAATAAAATATACATATACATGAAATCACAACGGGTATACTTGATACACGTGGATATGTTAGATACCCGACGGGTAGATACCCATCTCATACCCGATGGGTAATGGGCTGGGTATAGGACAAGATTTTACAACCAAAGAGGGGTCATAGATTCGCCATGTGTTTGGTGAGCGTTAAGGGCTGCATATGTGGGGGTCACTTTTCAAAAGCCAATCACGTTTTTTTCTTTATTAATAGGTATGGGGCTTTATCCTATTACATGATAGTTAGCTATAAAGTCTTTGTTTATGTGGCGAATACGTGATGCTGATGTACCGTGATAAAGCCCATAGATACTTTATAACTCACCACGCAGCCAAACCGAAAAAGTTGAGAACTGTAAGGGACCAAAAATGATAACTAGTGAGTTATAAAAGCCCTCCAAACTTTTAGTTTTCATTGGTAGTCGATCTGGCTGCCAGTCTCTTCAACTTCCTCTGGAGAAGATCAAAAGAAATTCCGAGGTAACCAACCGTAGATTTTGCTTTAACACTCCTTGATCACGACAGTATTTGATCAAGCAGTCTAGGCTAGGTTTAATCTCATGCATGATTTTATACCGTAGGATGGAACCTGAATGTTTACTTCCAGATAGAATCAGCAATCTGCCTTCAAATCTCGTACAAACGATCCTCACTCTAATACCGATACGCGATGCGTATAGGACCAGCATTTTGTCTCGGAACTGGAAGCACCGTTGTGTAAACTTACCTAAACTTGAGTTTGATGTGTGGTAATCAGGAAAAGAGTGAAAGAGGAGAGAAAAGAAGAACACAAGAAGAAGAAGTTTATCTCAAATCATCGATACCTCAATCTGTTACAACACGCACTATATAGCTACTAACTAACAACTAACCCCTACACTATAGAACAATTACATCTAGCCCCCTTACTTATTTTGACCGGTAACAATACTCTCCCCTTGTAAGACTTTTGACCTCAAAAGTCAAAATAATAAATGCCTTTGATTTATTCCAACTGTGAAGATCAATGGTCCCCAACAAATTGTAATTCTGGTTGTTACACCACTGTCGTGTTATCCCAAAAAGCATTCGAAGAAAAGATCGAGCAGCTCCTTCCGGATCCATTGTACATCTGTAGTACTACTGTACCAACTATACAATATTTCCGATGACCAAAAGAGGATCCAAAGAACAATAACCACTAAACCTCTCATGATATATCGACCAAACTCCATCACCACCTCCTCTACTTAGCCTTTCCCCTTCAAAGACTTTTGTCCTCAAAAGTCCACGTACGAGAATTTGGATTATGGAACCCGGATCCCAAACCCACACAATCACATTTATGTTTCTTGCTATTACATGCATCTCAATAAGTGTAGCGAGTATTGTGATTTTATTCCAACTCCAACTCCATATACACCATATCAGCGGAACCCAAAATGTTGAACAAACAAAAACATCATTCATGATCAGGAACCTACTTTTTATCATATCTATCCCATTCAACCACCCAAGCCCATAAAGAATATAGGCTTCATAGCTAAGAGTTCCAACAACAATATCACTAAGACATGGCACCTTCCAAATATCAAAATAGGTTGATTGAAAAACTAAATTCAGTTGCATCTCAAATATCAAAGAGTTAATACCTGCCAATCTATGGGACACCTTAGGTTTATCTTCCTTAGATAGCTCAAGTGGTGCTGAGATTTGTTGTCTAAGCCTACCCTTTTCTTTAGTTCTGACCCTTGCATCTGTTTTCTGAGTTAATAATAAAAACTCTATGATCTCCACAACATTTTTTTCTATTATTTCCTTAGATTGTAACCTTATTTGATGTTTTTGCAGCTGCAGTTCTTGCAGCTCTTTAAAGTTTTTGATATCATTCTTCCATTTCCACTTTATTAACCATCTTTTTGCACCTTCCTTTTTCTTCTTTAAGAGCAATTTGTCAAGTTTCCCATTCTCATGAACTTTAACAAAGTCAAAATACCTCAGCAACATTAACTTCCACCCTTGATCTTCTGTATGAATGTCTCGACCAATTTCATCAAGAAGCATTTTTGTGAGCCTTAATGGTATTGCATCTATTCCATAAGCTCCTAATTGCCTATCATCTGTTATTACCTGGAATGATTTATCATTCTTATTTGTTTGGTTGCTTTTACGAGTTCCAGCAAGTTGAATATTAGATTTACTCTGTTTGCCATCATCTAGCTGCTTCAATTTTACTGTGAACCCCATTAATCGCTCTTTGTCTAGCCCATTAACATCCAAAAGAATGCCGCTTAAAACTAGAGAGACTGGTTTTGTTTTATCAACTGTTGTGTGGATTGGAATCGGTGTAGATGTAAGATAACATTCCACATCACCCAGACCACTCATTTGATCCACTGATCTGATAGAATTCAGCACTTTCATATTCTCGTTTTGCTGCAAAAGTAGTGGCAATGTTTCTGAAACTTTACTATTACTTATTTCTTGAGGCTTATTTTCAAACCCACTTGGTATTGGTTCACCCAGAACTTCTTTAGTCTCAGTAGTGACTACCCCAGAATGTATATTAACAGACTGACCAACTACCTTCTTGAATCCTTTATAGCTATCAAAAATGGCAAGAAGATTAACTTGGTTCTTTGCCATTTCATAAGCCTCCATCCCCTTTTCATTTACTGGATATGTATGATGACCCTTTATTCTACTCATTTTCTCTTCATCAAAAATACCCACATATGTTGATTCATTCATCACTTTCGTTTGATTTAAATGCTCGGATTCACAGCCCACGTCAGGGCATACCAACTCAACTTCAGAATTTTCTTCACACATTTCAACAAACGCTTCATCTACAATCGTTTCTTGAACAATGTTGTCGCAAGTTTCTTGAATCTTTCCATTCTGAAACAACTCATTATCTTTCATCAATTCCTCAAGAGTGATGTTAGTATCAAACTTCAAATCTTTGTTATAGAAAGAAGAACTAGGATCAAATGGAGAAAAAGAATCTTGCATTTTATTAGCATCTATTTTTAAGGCTAAAGAAATAAAGTCTTTCACCTTATGATAGCTATATTGATGCCATGTGATGAACAATTCTCTAATTCTTGGTTCTAGACCATCAATGAAAAGGTATATAGCATAGACCTCACTCATATCTTCAGAATTCTTAACCCGTTCAAACAAAGATTGAAATACACTACAGTAATCGAAAACTGTACCTTCTTGTCGCAACGCCATCATCTCGTTCAACGCATCATCCATAGTTTTGAATCTTGATTTATTTACCACAATTTTGACTCTTGTTATACAAACCCTTTGGATGCCCTAATTCTTGAACTGAGATCAAGAACTGTGATGTCTGTAAATTGCCGCTACAATTGGTTGAACAACTGATCAACTCGAGATTTGTTAAATCGCCAATCGAAGCAATAGACACTGATTGTTCTTTTAACCACGATTTCTTGAATTGCCACAGTGAATACTCACCGCCAATTACAATCTGTTTATTGCCCTAATTCTTGAACCACTGGTGTTGATAGTTGTTAGTAACGCAACCCTAACCCACAGTCAGAGGAAGGAATGCTCTGATACCAATTGATGTGTGGTAATCAGGAAAAGAGAGAAAGAGGAGAGAAAAGAAGAACACAAGAAGAAGAAGTTTATCTCAAATCATCGATACCTCAATCTGTTACAACACGCACTATATAGCTACTAACTAACAACTAACCCCTACACTATAGAACAATTACATCTAGCCCCCTTACTTATTTTGACCGGTAACAGAGTTTGATGACAAACTGCTAGAAAAATCAACTAATAGCCAGTTATCCATCAAGTGTAAAGTTGTGCACGCTATCTATACGGTGTTGTTACTACACCTCGGTCCGGTTCTTGAGTTCTCTCTTTGTGTCTCCCAACTACCAAGCTGTTGTGAGATTGACCAGATTATAATGCATCTTGCAAACAACACCACTGTTGAGAAGTTTAACCTTGTCATTGGGTTGGGTCATTCTGCCTATAACTTACCCAGTTTCTTCTTTTCTTTGAAGAGGTTAACACATATAAACCTTAACAACTGTGTTGTTCAGTTTCAATCAACCTCTTTTAGGTTTGAGAAGCTCACAAGCTTATGCTTTCATAATGTCAGCATCATCAACAAAATGCTTATATGTTTTATAAGCTGCTGCCCTATACTCAAGAGCCTTACTTTGGTAAGATCAACAACGTTGACCGGTGCTAATTTTTTGATCAAAAATTTAGATTTCATTTTTAAACTTTTTTTTTTTCAGATTGGAGAGGAAAAGCATTTTGTGGGAAGTGATCAGTATTCTGATCTTGTTCAGCTATTCCAGTTATTGCCTTTGGTTGAGCATTTGGAGATATTTTGTTGTCCGGTCAAGGTAGAAGATAAAGGTTCATACAGCATTAATAATATTATATATTGTTGCTGATCTTAGTTTTGGTTAAAGTGTTTTGCTTCAGGTGTTATCCCGCAGGGTCTCCCGAACAAGCTAGTCCATCTTAGAGCTCTTGTATTACATGGATTGTTTGTCCTTTGGGAAAGAAGATGAGCTAAGTTTTGTTCTTCTCTTGGTTACTAGCTCTCCAAATTTAAAGAAAATAAAAATGGGGGTAAATTTATACAATATCGGGTGAACATATTTTGATATTTTTTTTCCTTTTGAGAGCGATCCATTAAATTTTATGTCGAACCCATTTTGGTTTGCACTTGTTTTGATCCAACTTGTTTTGGATAGAACTTGTTTTCACCTGTTAACCGACCCAACCTGTCAGTTTTGCCTGACTTAGCTAACTAATGTTGTTATTCTGGTGTGTGTTTTTTTATTTTTCTATAGATGAACTACAGTCCAACAGAAGCAATATCACACACTGCTATGAACCTTTTTGACTTGCAAGACTACTCGTATGTTAAGTTGGATCATCTTGATGAGTTGGAGATTACAAACTTCGGTAACACAAAGCCGGGAATGGATTTTTGAAGCTTATATTGGCAAAGTCATCTATGCTGAAGAAAGTAAGAGTGGTGATTAACAATAAAATATCTGTTAATGATGAGGTAAAGATGCTAAGAGACGTGCTATGGAATCCATGTGCATCTGTTGGAGCACAAATCAAGTTTGAGCGTGCATGACTTTGGGCTCATCACGTCGTGTTTACTGGTTTGGTTGTGTGATGTCTTTTGGATTGTTTATTTTCTACCTTTAAATTTATTGTGTTTGCAGGATGTGTTTTGAATTGAATCAAAGCCAGTAGCCATATAATTTCGGAAATTAGTTTGTAGCCCTGTTAATAGCACCCCAAACTTAATTAATAAGTGCAACCCAAGTGACCCATTTGGATTTTGGGCTAATGGGTGCCTACTACTCGAGTAGTGCTTAAAATCAACTTGTTAAACTTAGTTGTTTATGGATTTTGAAACAGAATGGAAATATTTATAAGCTCAAGTTTCTTTTTTTATAAATTAGATAACTTTATTTTTTTAGCAACAAGCTACGTCACTACCTCTTTTTAACAAGCTGCGTCACTACCATAAGTAACAATACTATTTACCACAAAAGCAATTTTCACCAACAACGGGGAGCTCCTGATCATACAAAGTGCAGAAGAAATCTCATTTTGTTCTGTCATGCACAATTCCTAAAACAGATATTCGAGATGGACTAGTGAAGTTGGAAGCGTTTGTGGTATGCCTCCTGCAGACAAGTACTTTAACCAGATACAAAAGCCAAAATTAGCAAACACAACATGCTTGCATGAGATCAACCTTTAACCAGCATTACCTGCATATAGTATTTTGAGATGTCCAAAGTCTTAATCAAAGGCACACACCGTAAAAGATCAACAAGTGTAAACTTGTTTCCTTCTGCTACAAAGTCAATACACTTTTGACATCCATTCTGCATCAAATCAAAGTACCTTTATAAATTATAATAACATAATTAATATATCATTGGTTGTATGGAACCATACCAAAGCGAGATACTCAAGCAGCGGGCATTTGGAGAGGAACCATTGAAGCATTTGAGCAGAAACCTCAATGTTCATAAAACTCATGCTTGTCAGCCAACTAAATCTTTTACATGTCAATGGTGGTTCAAAAGTAAAACGCTGGAGATGTATACGTTCTAATCCTTGCAATGAAAAGAAAAGAAGCAGGAAGCTTGTAGGATATATAATCATTAACGAAGATCAGTTCTTTCAGTTTATTTCCTTTTGAAAGATAACTCAATATCTGCTCAAACTCAGAAACCATTCCAAGTTTACCAATAGAACAATTGAACACTAGTATTATTGTCGGACCGTTGTGTAACAGCAAAACATGGAAGATGGCATTGATAAGCTTATACTTCATCATAGAGCTCTTGTATTACATGGATTGTCCTTTGATATTGTTGCTGATCTTAGTTTTGGTTAAAGTGTTTTGCTTCAGGTGTTATCCCGCAGAGTCTCCCGAACAAGCTAGTCCATCTTAGAGCTCTTGTATTACATGGATTGTCTGTCCTTTGGGAAAGAAGATGAGCTAAGTTTTGTTCTTCTCTTGGTTACTAGCTCTCCAAATTTAAAGAAAATAAAAATGGGGGTAAATTTATACAATATCAGGTGAACATATTTTGATATTTTATGTCAAACCCATTTTGTTTAGAACTTGTTTTGATAAATTGATACTTTTCTAAAAAAAAATCTGTTTTGATCCAACTTATTCTGGCTAGAACTGTTTTGACCTGTTACCTGACCCAACATGTCATTTCTGCCGGGCTTAAATAATTAGTGTTGTTATTTTGGTGCGTTATTTCACTTTTCTATAGATGACCTACAGTCCAATAGAAGCAATGTCACAAACTGCTATGAACCTTTTTGACTTGCATGACTACTGGAATGTTAAGTTGGATCATCTCCATGAATTGGAGATTACAAGCTTTAGTAACATGAAGCCTGGAATGGATTTTTTGAAGCTTATACTGGCAAAGTCCTCTATGTTAAAGAAAGTAAGAGTGGTGATTAACAATAATATATCTGTTAATGATTTAGTAAAGATGCTAAGAGACTTGCTACGGAATCCATGTGCATCTGCTGGAGCACAAATCGAGGCTGAGCGCGCATGACTTTGGGTTAATCACGTCGGCTTTTACTGAACTTGTTTCGGTTGTGTAATGTGTTATGGATTGTTTATTTACCTTTAAAGTTTAAACTTATTTTGTTTGCAGCATGTGTTTTGAATGCGTTTATAAGTAATAAACATATGCTATTATAAGCTTCATAAGTCATGATACAAATTTTGTTTAAATTTACATTTGGAGGAAGTGTAACAAATTGTTGAGGGAGAATCCCACATGACCCATCATTATTATATATAGAAAGCTATTTATGATTGTTTTATGATAATAATAATAACACATTAACTCAGTTAATTAAAAAATTTCTAATTGCACCAGTAATCATATTCTCAACCACACATATCATTTATTTAATTTTAAAATTAAAAAGAAAAACAAACAAAACCAAACAACGTTGAACAAGCTTTTTTGTTATCAAGTTTTTTTAATCTATTTAGTTTTGAAGTAAAACCCTGTGACCGATCTTGTAGGAAGCATAAGCATCAACACATGCATACTCCACTTGACTTTCATTATGTATTTGGTGGTAGTTAAGTGTAACTTGTAATTATTTGTACGGAATCAATAAATTTAATATTCTATGGTTTATCTTCTATTAAAAAATCTGAATTTTAATGTTGTTGTTGGTTGTTATGGAAAACCGAAAATATTTTAGTTTTCCTTTTACTTGTTCACTCGCGAAACATTAATAACCCCAAACCAATGACCTATATAATGGATACATTGTAAGGTTACAAATAAATGGTGCATGGGAGTACAAAAGGCTAGACATATTTAGGCACAAATCTTTTTTTATACATATACTTATGACTCGGTCCATTTTGATATAAAATCTTTTGTTACCACTTTTTTTTATTATAATTCAAAGGTATAATTATATCAATCTCATAACCAGTAAAACAAATTGAAAACAATGATATAAGATATCAATAACTCATAAAATTAGACATATTATATTTTTACGAAAGTAATTAAGTCTTATGTATTGTTATAATTATTATTTTATTTCCTTATTTTTAATTTTAACACATAATTTCATTACATTTGCGCACTTGATTCCATGGAACTTTGCTTTTATCTTTTACTTTTACCTTTTCTTTATTCTTCGCTTATGTAATGGCTTATGTAATATATTATTTAAAAACAACTTTATATTTAATATTTCATTGTATGATATAATAAGTAACATGTTAAATACTTCGTAAATTATATGTATGATAGACTATTTTAACTATTTGATCAAGCATGTACATTTCATACATCTTGTAATTGAGTTCAAAAGTCCTCAATAAAATGATGTTTTTTTCAATTTAAACAGGTTTTACCATTTTTTTTAAATGATAAATTTTGGGGCCAATGAGATTCCATTTGTGTTTGCGTGTATGAAGAGATCTGAGCACATTAGGTTGTGTGTGTCACAAGCTTTCTTCTCCTCAACTATTTGGGTTGTTTATTTTTAAGGGCCTAAGTCATCAATAAACCTACTGGGTTTGTAGCATGGGTTTTGGCCCAAAGATCATAATAGGGTTTCCAAAAATTACTAGGCCTGATCATACCAACCCAAACATGACAAGTGCAGCCCAGAAAGTAGTGAAGTTGTCCAAGGTCCGTCATGGCAAACTCTCGTGAGAGTGTAGCTATTATAGTGTAGAGAAACATCTCATATGATGCGTGAGGATAATGCCATCCACATGTTCCAACTAGTCGAGGTGGGAAGGTTGACTCTTTTTGGGGTTGGGGCCCGTGTTAGTCTCAAGTTCAAATCCAGGCCGTTGGGTAACTCCTGGCATGTGGTTGCCTCTCTGGGGCACGTCATGGACCAAACAGGGCTTGTGTGTTAACTGGTGTCTTTAGAACTAGTTGTTCTAGCCGTCCAAAAAATAAAAAAAATAAATATATATCATCCACATGTAAAAGTAAGTATGCCGTATTTGGACGATGACCGGAGACAAATAGTGAATTGTCACATTTGTAGCTGCAAAAATTCATCAATCTCACCTTGTCCCGGTGTTCATCCATGGACGAATATTGTCGAAAATTGCTGAACAACTCAACGACGTGAGAATATGGATAGTAGATTGTGCCTCACTCTCCAACTTGTGAAAAGCCTACCATCGAAATAGGACGTGGAAGCAACTTTTATCAACCAAATTTCACCATCTAAGGATATAGCCCTGGGGTCACACAATATTAACCTCAAAGGCCAAACTGGGCCAACGGCAAAACTGGTGGAGCTCACCACCTCCATCTTGCCCATATCCATCGCAGCCGCCAAACTGGACCAGCGTGATGCACTCCCCTTGGACCAACAACAGTAGGGGTACCCAATCAATCCAAGCCCCACACCAATCTTCTAAGATGATATACCAACAACAACTGCAGACGTGCTTAGTTAACGCTTTAAGCCCAACTGAGCTTGCGAGGTCCTACAAAATGTCTCCCTCGTTTATTTCATATGTAAACTTATTTTTTTGTTGGCAACGGTCAATAGTTGCCAATTCATGGGTCTGGTAACATTTTTCTCCAATTACAATCACATAATACAGGCTAGTAGTTGGAAGTTTGGTCCGAAATTTTCATCAAAATGGGCCAAACCATAATTTAGAGTATAACACAGTCATCACAAACCATACCTAGAATCATAAACGACCCAAAACGACATTAAGAAACAAACCCAAACTAGTTGAAGAGGATCATCACCATACCCCTGAAGTTATGGTCGCTCGAATATGATTTGGGCTCAAGACGATACCCGAAGATACTGTATCATATCAGTTCTTTCAGCATCTCTGCCTCATCGTCAACAGAAACACGCACGTCAACCACTATGAATATTAACTTCAACATGGGTGAGTGTGTCAACATAAGCTTCACAAAATCCATCAGAGGTTTCATGTTGGTGAAGTTTGTTATCGTTATCTTCTGGAGGTGATCAAAGATAACATATGCATAGTCTTGAAGCTCAAAAAACTTCATGGCAGTTTGAGACACAGATTCAGTTGGGTTATGGTGCATCTGTCATGATTACACTCTCAATAATAT
Source organism: Scalesia atractyloides (assembly GCA_947069175.1). Lineage (NCBI taxonomy): Eukaryota > Viridiplantae > Streptophyta > Magnoliopsida > Asterales > Asteraceae > Scalesia > Scalesia atractyloides. Next base: position 38,556 of record CAMTDV010000233.1, read on the forward strand.
TCCAAACAAGAATGAAAAGTAAGAATTTGGTTACTCTTTTTTCAATATAGTTATGCTTCTGTTACATTGTGGGGATTCATGTAGTTTTTATTTAACCTAGTTTGTTGTTGATTTATAGTGTGTGGCACCCACTACTAGAAAATGTGAAGATCTTTTAGTTTGAGGAGTAACTTGGTTTGGTGTTTTCTTTCTTCTAGCCAATTGCTAGAAGAGTTAGTTTCTTGTGTAATGAAATATTCACATTTAAAAAGGTTATTGTTTCGAACCACTTGATTATAGTCGATTAGTAGTGTGGCACCCACGGGCAACCGGGACTTGATATCACCGCCGTTTATCAATACCTCATTTACCTCATTGCCATTTTAGTCGAACCAAAGGTGACCACAAAAGATGACACAATTTCCACCACATCGGTTTACGAACGTGCCCAAATCAATATCATGAACAAAGACCTAAGAGATCAAGATGGAGGCCACAACGATACAATGCACATTCCACACATTTTCGCCTTTGTTTACCGTACATTGTAACTTTATGTTTTTTTTAGCTGACTATAGCAGTCGATGGTTTACTTAAAGAATCAATGCAATTCGAGTTATTGAAATTGTCTTCAACCTTGCTTTTTCGTTTTTAGGCATATTATTTGATGAGTTTATATTATACATGTAAATGTAAATACAAACTTTTGTCATTACGATACTAAAAAACCCGCCCACCGGACGAGTAAACTACTAGTTGTGTTTGGATTGTACGGGATCGAAATTTACATCCGGCAAAACAACCCGGACGCCCAAACTGAGTTTGTGTTGGGTTAGTTAGAGAGTGCTGAACCTTAACTAAGTTACTTTTTGCTGATTTGGCACTTGTGTGGTGGCGTGACATTTGACGTGGATTTTTTGCTGACATGGTGTCTGACTTAGTTTTTTTGATGACGTGGCAACTGACTTGGCTTCTTTGATGACGTGGCACTGGTTTGGTAGATGTCAGCAAACTGAGTTTGTGTTGTTGGGTTAGTTAGAGAGTGCTATCAGCCAATAAGTTGGAAGTTGGAAGTGGGAAGTGGTGTGGTACAAATAAAAAATGAAGAATGTTGTCGGTTATTTGGCAAAAGTTGGTGTTATGTAAATCTAATATCCTATTAAAAAAAACATTTTATGCAATGTAATCTTTTAATTGATCGTTAGTGATTGTGTATTTTACCTTTCCTTGTTTTCAGGGACGGACCTACCTTAGGGAAAGGGGTAGCCTCCGCTACCCCTTGTCACTCCGGCGGTAGTGTAAATTTTGAAAAATTTGACTTTTTTGACGTTTTTTTAATTTCGTTAACCCTTTTTTTTATAAAACATTACCCCTACGAAGATTTTCTAGATCCGCCACTGCTTGTTTTTCTACTTTTGGCAAATAATACTGTTAATTTGTTTACAAACTGATTTTGTTTAAGTAGTTCAGTTAAACAAGAGAACCCATCTAAACCGATCGACGATTGGATTTTTAGATGTTCCGGTCATTCCACGTTATAAATTTTCAAATCATATACGTCAGTTTAGTTAAAGCTTTATAAATCATATTCTACACCAAAAGACGACTATGAAAATCCTAACCGGACTATTAAAACTAGGCTGTAATTTTCTACTTTACATCGTGGGCCTAGTTTTTTGATATAGCTCTAGCTATGTCTTATGGAGTTGCGGATTCAGGGTTGGTCCGTCCTTGACCCTGTAACTTACAGGAGTATATGTTTTGTTTCTGAAAACTAAAAGAATAATAATAGTAATTTAATTCTAACAACTCATTGTCCATTATTTATAGTCTGGTGGCATTTTAGGGGTAGAATAAGGCTTTAGAACTAATAGGTTTTGGGTTCGATTCTAATATTAGAGTTGATCCCATATTTATTTGGTTTTCTTCTGAATTGATGTATAGACATTATGTCTAATGGATATGGATATTATCGA